>CAUYON010114449.1:0-25895 GCA_963573935.1 Arctocebus calabarensis | reverse complement strand
GGCCGGGCGTTGTGGTGGGCCCCTGTAGTCCCAGCTACTTGGGAGGCGGAGGCAGGAGACTTGCTTGAGCCCAGGAATTGGAGGTTGCTGTGAGCTGTGATGCTACAGCACTCTATCCAGGGTGACAGCTTGAGGCTCTGTTTCAAAAAAAAAAAAAAAAAGAACAAGAAAAATGTTTGCCTTTTGAAAACCCTTGATAAGGGAGTGAAATGATAAACTATGGACTGAGAGAAAACACTTGTAAAAAACACTTGTAAAAAACAAAAAACTCTCATCTATAATATATAAAGAACCCTCAAAACTCAACATTAAAACACCAAAAAAAATCCAATTAAAAAACAGACCAAATACAGGAAGTGATATTTTTTTCACCAAAGAGGATATATGGCAAATAAGCTCATAAAAAGGTCTTCAGCATCGCCAGCCTTTTGGTAAATGCAAACTGAGACCATGATGAGCTAACGCTGCACACCTATCAGAAGGTCAAACGCATGCAGTAGTGACACCACACGTGGTGGCGAGCATTCGGGGAAACCTTCTCGCCTACAATGGGGTGTGGAGTGCAAATTAGTGCACCCACTCTGAAAAATAGTTTGGCAGTTTCTTAGAAGCTAAATATGCATCTCCCACATGACCTAGCAATTGCACTCCTGGGCATTTATCCCAGAGAAGTGAAAACTTCTGTTCACACAAAAGCCCACTTGCGAATGTTCATAGCAGCCATATTCATAACATCCAAAACTTGGAAACAGCTTCACATCTCTAAAAGAGGTTTATGGTTAAACACACTGGTATTAATTTGTATACCATGCAATACTATTCAGCAACAAAAAGGAGTGAAATATTAATATACACAACTTGGATGGACCTTAGGCATTTGGGTGAGTGAAAAAGGCTAACTATAAAAGTTGACAAGCAGGTTTTTCTGGTGGATACACAAATCTGCACAGGTGATAAAATGACATAGAACCATACACATTCCTTGTATCAACATGAGGGTCCTGGCTGTGGTATGGTACACTACTTGGGAAAAGTGTAGGACCTGTACTAAGGTTGTCGTAACACCCTCTAACTCTATAATTATTTCAATATAAAAAGGTTTTTAGTGCCCTTGAGAGGAAAGTATGTCACTTGATTGAGAGAGATAGGGGTCCTTGCTTCTTAAAAACACATCCCATGGTATTTACAGATGAAATTTAGCGTGCCTTGGGTTTGCTTTAAAAACCATCCAAAGGCTAGGTGAATTTGATGATGAAACCAAACTGGCCACATGTTGAGAATCGTTCAAGCTGGACGTTGAATATGTGTGTACAGTTCATTATACTATTATTTTTCCTCTGCACATTTGAAACTTTCCATAATAAAGCAGTTTTAAGCACCAATGAAATAAAAATTTTTGAGGATTCCTTGGGACTCTTGACTGTGCACCAAGGTCAGGGGCAGAGCCCTTGGCTCCTACTGGCATGCAGGGCTCAGGCCACTGCTGCTGGGCTGGAGACAGGGATTCCCAGGTCAGTTCTGGGGACGTGCATGAAACTTAACTGTGTTCCTGGCACTGACTCTGCCAAGCCCACAGGCTCCTCCTGTGAGGGGCTGGCCACATGCCCACCCGCCGGTTCTCCAGGCTTCTATCTGTTCAGGCGTTCATCTCTCCATTTGTTTATTCATCTGTGTAGTCACCATTTAGCCACTGCTCTCGCTTCCATCTGTTTACTCATTTATTTATTTAACATTTACTAAGTGAGGGCATCACCAATAAGGATGGCTCCTGCCTTCAAGGAGCTCGGAATCTGGTTGGGGAGAGAGGCCAGCATGGTGGTGGAAAGGGTGGCATCTCATGCTAGGAGAATCATCCTGGCACCCTGAGAGGAAGACAGAGGCATGGGTGAGGCTTGTACAAAAGAGGAAATGCCTGTGCTGAGCTGTAAAAGTTATTATTTCACCTATGTTGGCCCCACTCAGATAATGTGAGATAAACTCTTGGTTTTGAGGTCAGTTGATTAGCAGCCTTAATTCTGCAACCTTGATTCCTTTCTATGATGTACCATAACATATTCATAGGCCCTGGGGAATAGAACTATTAGTCATTTTGAGGCTTTTATTCTACCTCCCACAAGAATAGTGACCAGATGCAAATGCATTTATATGAAAACTCGATTTAAGGACAGACCAAACATTATAGAAATATTATAGATCCATGGGAAAGGACTTCCTACTTTGTAACTGGTACTAAGACCATTCTTTATGGAAAAAATTAACTTAGATTCCAACCTCATGCCATATATAAAAATTATTTCCAGGTGGATTAAAAGGTTACACGTCAAAAGAAAAACTATAAAATATTAAAGGATAAAAGGATAACACAGAAGAATAACTTCATGACTTTGAGGTGGGGAAGAATTTCCTAAGCATGAAACACATAAGCTATATGGGACTACACGGATAGATTTGTCTATATTAAAACTAAGAACTTCTGTTCATCAAAAAGCACCTTAAAGATAGTGACAAGCAAGCCCCACCCTGGGATGAAACAGTAAGAACACTTATGAACAGACACATTAGAAGGGAGGAGGGGAAAGTATACATAAATGCATATTTTTTACCCCAATGATATTTTAAAAATAAGCAACTCGATAGAAAAACCCATAAAACTCGGAAATTTCATATTAAAGGAAATATAAATTTGTGGCATCAAAATTTCCTGGGGTGCAGGAAACAGTTAGGAGAACAATGTGATAGAGGCTCCCTAGAGGGACAGTCATGAAAAAGAACCTGAGAAATAGTGCCCTGGAGAAGCCCTGAGAGGTGTGCCCAGGTGTGTGGACAGGTAAGTAGCAGCAGCAGCACCGGGATCCGCCCGTCCTGTGCCAGTGGGTGCACAAGACACACAACATTTGAGAGATTTACAGAAACAAAACTGTAAGTCAGTGCAAGTACATCAAACCACAGCTACACAAGCAGTCGAGTGAGAAGAGCCAGAGAAGGACACCTGGGGGATGGCGCAACTGGGCAGAAATCAATGCTGCAACAAAGACAAGCACGGGAATGAGATATAAAAAGTTCCGGCTCCTGGATGTCTCTACAGGAGTGAGAGGGGGATGAGATTGGAGGAGGTAGGAGGGCCAGGACTGTTCATTGCATTGAATTACCAACTGTATTTACATGCATGTGCTGTCTATTTTCTTTCAGTACACACACATGCACATATATTTGAAATATACAAAAACAAATATTTGAATATACAAATATTTGAATTTGTTATTCAAATAACAAAATGTTAACATTTTTCTTAAGAGCCTTATACCGCAGCCAACTGAATCTGACCTGAGGGGACTCCTGAGTGGGGTGCTGTGGTGGGTACTCACATTTCTCGCCTGGCTGGCTGGTGGTGTGAATCAGCTGATGCATTCTTTTAACCGGGCCACATTTTTTGCAGCAAGGATGGTTTGAGAACCTAGCTCCCCAACCTTCCCCTTTCACTGGAGAGTGTCTGCTCTGTGGCTCGGATTCTCTGCATGCTCCCCTCCCTCTCGAGCTTGCTCCACTTTGCCAGCTGCTGTCTCTCCTTGCAGCTATGCCTGATGGAGCTCTGGACTCGGCCATGCGTGCTGACGAGGCAGGGAGCGAGGAAGACCTGTATGAGGACCTGCACGGCTCTGGCCACCACTATAGCCACCCTGGAGGGGGCGGCGAGCAACTGGCCATCAATGAGGTAGGGCCAGGGCTATGCGGACAGGGGTGGGGACTGGACAGATGTGGCCCTGGCTGGCAGGGCAACTCTAGCACACTCAGGCTGGACAGATGTCCACTGCCTGTGTTCCAGGCAGGTGATAATACTACTGGCTTTCACAGCAAGGCTTTAGCCTGTGGCTCTCACTGTCGGATGTGGTGTCAAGAGCAGAATTTGTCCAGACGCAGGACTTCCCCATGCCCTCCTGGGCCCACAGAGCCCAGAAGAGCAGGCCTTCTAGGCTGCCGGAGCAGCTCTCCTAGGGAGCAGGCTCTGAGAGCCTCCTGGAAGGGACCACATGGGTAGAAGGGAGGCCAGGGTTTCCCCCATGCCTCCAGCCTCTGACCCTCTTAACCATCAGACTGAGAAACAAGGCCAGTGAAAACTGTTTTCCCTCCTGTTGACACCAAGAGTACAAAAGTATTGCCGTTGCTACGACAACTGCATGTAAGTTGCCATATTTTGCTATTCCTACCTAAGCAGAAGAAATTAGTGAGAAACCTCATCTGTGCAGAACAGGTTTCCAACCCAAATTGTCCTTTTGCATTCTCCTAGGAGAGAGAAATTTTGAGACTTGGATTCATTCTCCTCTATTTTTCTCCCACATCTTCGTATTTTCTCACTTGCTTATTTCATTTGGAGGGGTTGTGGAACATAATGGCAGTTTCACTAGATGCTCAAACACCATGTTCTGGTCACAAAGTACTGGTGTGTTTCTGCTTCACAAAACCAGCATCTGGCAACCCAGGAGGCTGCAGCACTCAGATTTTTCCTCATGAAGAGAACCTTTAACCTTCCCGTGAATGAATGGGCTAGAAGGCTTCTCAGAGACCAGTAAGGAACAGTATCCTTGCTCCCCGCTTGACAGAGTAGGAACTGTCCAGAATAGGAACTGCCACTGGACAGAGTTCCAATGCCTAGGAACTCTTCTTAGAGGCCTGGTCTAGACAATGTTTTAAAATAGTCATTATATAATGCTTTATTCAAAATCCATGATGTATAAAGAATAAACATGCAAAAATAAGTTGTTATATAATGCTTTTTATTCAAAATCCATGATGTATAAAGAATAAACATGCAAAAATAAGTTAGTTTTTCTAACAAATACCTTTCTCTTTAAAGTGCCTCTCTAAGCTATTTTGGATAGAAGATGTTCTGAAATCATGGCATAAGCCAGGTGCAGTGGCTGAAGCCTGTAATCCTAGCACTCTGGGAAGCTGAGATGGGTGGGTTGCTTGAGCTCAGGAGTTTGAGACCCACCTGAGCAAGAGCAAGATCCTGTCTCTTAAAAAATAACTGGGTGTTGTGGCAAGTGCCTGTGGTCCCAGCTACTCAGGAGGCTGATGCAAGAGGATCTCTTGAGCCTAAGAGTTTGAGGTTGCTGTGAGCTGTGACACCAGGGCACTCTACCAAGGATGACAAAGTGAGACTATCTCAAATAATAATAATAATAATAATCATAGCATGATGTGCAGAATTCACAGGCAATGGTTGTGCTTTTCCATGAAGCTGCTGCCTCCTCTGCTCCAGCAGGGGGGCCTGGACAGGGGCCGATCAGATGTGGATGACATGCCGTGCTGGGCAAGTGACTGAGCAGTAGTTCATTTGACCATGAGCCTGCATGAGGACTGATGGAAGCAGAGAATGTACATGGCCTGGCCGGGGTGGGCTCTCAGTAAATCTCTAATGACTGAGATGATGAAGAAGAAAGTAACACAGCTCTCAGGGACCCTGAGAAGTGGAGGTTACTTGATTGAGCTTAGATGCTGCGTTATCAGAGTTCTTGTTTCTGCATTTTGTAGTTGTATGTCTCCTGCCTGATGGTGAAATTATAGAGTATCACATCTTGCTGTTGGCAAGGAGGTATCTTTTGAGGCTCTCATGTCCAGGTTGTTCATTCTAAGGTGCTTTGGCCACAGAAAGCCCAAAGAACAAATATGAACAATACTCTGTGGCAGAGGCGCATAGAAATTTAGATTATGAATTGTATAAGCACCCGTTTGGGCTGCTTAGAGAATTTGCATCCTGTTGCTGCCAAGGTCTTTCTTGGCATTGGAGTAGATGCTAGTATACCTACATGTGTTTAGAGTACTCCCTGGCCCTTCACTGTGCCTTCAGGACAGAGGATATGCCACATCACAAGGACAGTAGCAAGTCAGGGAGAGGAGCCCCTCTCCAGTGAGCTGCAGACTGGTCCTGGAAGGCAGGTTCCTGACCCAGTTGACGTCCACTTGACTGCTCACCCTCGTTGGATCCACCGTGGCTTCCACATCCTGATGTAGAAAGCCCAAGAAATGCCACCCTGCAAGAGGCAGCAGGAAGGCAGGTCAGAGTTTGGAGGCCACTTTCTGGAGCTAGTGCAGCACCTGCAAGGAGGCAGGCCCTCTTGTGGCAAGTAGAGTGGCACCTGCACCCATTGGGCCTGGCTTGTCTTGGGTACTCAGGAAAGGCAATGCCTGCTTGTTATAATTTGCTGGACATACTGAAAAGACTCACTTCATCAGAAACTCTTTAAAAAGCTACAATAGGTGAGTGCCCAATGAGGCTAGTGCCCCAGCCCTCCAAATGCAGCGTCCACAGCCCCTGTGTGCTTACTAAGAAGCTTTGTGGCAGGGTGGGGGTTATTGTAAGTTTCATACCTGGAGATGATCAAAGCAACAGGTGTCAGAGGAAAGTCCTCACTAAATAATACTTGGCTTGCTCTAAAATCACATATTCACTTCTATTTTCTTTTTTTTTTTTTTTACTTCTATTTTCTAAGAATGCGTGGGCTTTAAATTGTGACACTTTCTTATCGATGTTGAATTGAGAAGGGGAAACTATTTCTCCATTTCCTAAGTGGAAGGGAACCCAAACCTTCTGGCTTGGAGACCTGCAGACACAGGGGAAACCAGTGAGGCAGTTCAGTGTTCTGGATACGTAAGGAGTGACTTTGGTATTTGCATGTCTGCGTGTTTGTGTGTACACACTACATGTAAAGGCTGTGTGTGTGCTGTCTGCTCGTGTTTATTGCTTGCATGTATCATATAGTACTGAGTACTTACTGTGTCAGGTGGTGTGCAGGCTATAGGGTGCAGCTGAGCAAGAGGCAGAGTCCTTTGTCAGAAAGCTGCCACCCAGTGCGTCTGTGTGGGCACTGCACCTCCCGTGTGCTCTGGGGAAGTAGTGCCTGTTCTTGCTGTGTTCCTTGCACTCACTTGTCCCTTGCCTCTTGGATTGCCCAGTCCCTGCAAGACGAATTAAGGATTGTGGGAGCTGATTGTCTTCGGCGCCCAGAGGAGCTCCTCTCTTCTTGTGGCTTTGCCCCATGGTCTAGTTCCTTGCCTCACCTCTCTACTTGGCCCTTCTGGGGTGGGCTGCCCTCCAGCAGTTAGGCCTCAGGACACCCTTAGCCCTAGACTTCTGAAGAGGTGAAGCTAAAGCCAGAAGTGCCCATCAGTGTGTGACCAACTCCACCCCCACAGCAGTGGCAGTGTGGCCAGTGTGCCAGTGTGCAGAATGTAGTGACCAGGGAGAGGATGACACAGTTCCTACTGGGGAGCCCTGGGGTCTCCTGCTACCCACTTGCTCCTGTGGGCACACCTGTCCCCTACCAGCCAGGCCCCACCCAGAGCTTCCTCTTGGCTCCCTGAGAGGTTCCCAGGGCCTTGAGTGTTGGGTCCCCTCTGTGTGCTTGTGCTAGAGAAGCTCTGGTCTCCCTGCTGCAGGATGCTGAAGGGGAGACTAGAGGCAGCTCCTGATCCTCCTGTCAACAGGACACAAAACCCAAACGAGAAGGTGGACAGATTTGAGCAAACAGCCACGGACCCTCCATCCCAACTGGGCTTGAAGCATAAAAGGGTGTTATAATTAGGCGAGCATCATGGGGGAGCACGCTGCCCTGCTGGCCAGCCATGGGAGTAGAAGGCAGACTCCCTTCCCGAGCCTTTCGCAGCACTTAGAGTGACACCCAGAATTGCAGGAAATGAGGAGTCAGTCTGACTCTCCAAGTGTCCCTGAGCTCCTGTGGCCCTGACCTGGCTTCTGCCCCTCACTCCCACCCAGCCCCAGGGAGAAGCCTGGTGGTGCCCCACACACCTTGGTGGACAACTTGGGCTTAGATGCTCTCTGAGATGGGGCAGGAGCAGCTCCAAATTTCCTAGAGCCCAGGGCTATGAGGTTACCTGGTAGTCAGCCCCTACATGGTTGCTTTCAATTTCTTGTCCTTCTCTGCTCCCAAAACTATGTCACTGGGTTCTCAGCCTTCATCTTCCCCAGCATCCTTGTCTTCCCCCTCCTCTTCCACCTCAGGCCTGCCACCAGCCCAGGGGTCACTCCCCTCCCTGTTGGAGCAATCCAGCTCCAGTCCTGCAAGGCCCTAGGCCTTTGCCTTCTAGCCTTTTTGTTATGCTTTTGGTCATGAAACACACACCAAAAAGCTGTTGCCACTGTCACCCTTGCTGTACACCTACCTCTTGGAGACGTACACAAGGTTCAAAAAAAAGTATACACATTTTAATAATTAAAATTGTAATACTCAGTATATACCAATAACAAAAGATGAAAACAAATCACATTGAGCACCTCTCATAATTGCAGGAGTCAGATGTAACTTGGGTATTACAAATTTAATACAGTATTTTTTTTCTTTCTTAAAATGTGTACACATGGCTTGCGCCTGTGGCTCAACAGGCTAAGGCGCCAGCCACACACACCTGAGCTGGTGGATTCGAATCCAGCCCGGGCTGCCAAAGAACGATGGCTGCAACCAAAAAATGGCTGAGCGTTGCGGTGGGTGCCTGTAGTCCCAGCTACTTGGGAGGCAGAGGCTAGAGACTCGCTTGAGCCCAGGAATTGGAGGTTGCCATAAGCTGTGATGCCACAGCACTCTATCCAGGGTGACAGCTTGGCACATTCTGTGTAGTCTGGTGACCCCTCCTGAGCAAGAGTGGAGGATGCCCCTCAGTCTTTGGTCTGGCCCAGGTCAGAGGTCCTACTACATTCAGTCCTCCCCAAGCTGCCCTGCTATTCGTGGGACAGAGGCTGTGCCCAGAACTGAAGGATTTACCCATGCCTCCCTGTCCTGGCACAGCCCCCACATAGGGCCGTAGACCCCAGAGCACTCAGCACCTCACTGGCCAGCAAGCTCACAGACCTGCTATGCTGGGGGTCATACAGTCCGCTGCACCTTCCTTCTTGGGCAGCCACTCTGGAACCACAGGTGCAGTCAGGGACACCAAGGCATACTCCAAGAGAGGGCACAGCAGTCTTACCCAAGGACTGGTGGAAGGTGCAGGGAGCCTTTAGATGTCTTCTGATCCCCCCAGCACTGCTGAGAGCTCAGGGAGCAAACCTTTAGCCCAGGGTCTTTTGAAGAACTAGGCAGGACAGATAGGCCTAGACTGCCCCTTCAGATGCAAAGTCGATGCTTCTCAGACCCTCCCGTGCATGCACAGATGCCCACATGTGTACACACACACAGAAGTACCCGCATGCATACACAAGTACGTATGTGCACACACACCTGGCACCCACTCTGCTTTGGAGTCCTCAGCTGGACGCTGACATGTGTGAGTGTTCTCACGTGTGCTCGCACATGTGTCGAGCTGGTGTACACGAAAAGCTGGGCGTACAGAGACAAAGCCACCCACGTGTGAAGAGCCAGCCTCTGCACACAGTCACTCGGTGTGCCCCCCACTTCCCCGGTGGTCAGAGACTGACATTGTTACTCAGAGATCTCTGCCCACGCCTGAGCCGTGGGGGGGTCAGTCCTCTCCGCCGAAGTCTGACCATCTTCCAGAGGGACACACGGACCGCGACTGAGCTCTCAGTGGAGACACAAGGAGACCATAGAGACTCTCCGGATTAAAGCTACCAGCGTCTGGCGGAGGCAGCATAAACCCTGGATTGCTGGTCTAGGGTTTTTGTAAAAGAGGCAGAAAGCAGCTGCTTTTCCAAAGGATCGAAATGCTGCTTTGACGCTAAGGTCAGTGAGAAGAGCCCCTCCGCGGGAGTCAGTCCGACCGCGGACCAGATCAGCCCCAGGTGCGCCCACACTGCCGTGTCAAGTCAGCAGTCAGAGCCCCGGCCCACCCCTCCCAGCGCGGCGGTGGCAGGCGTTCCCAGGGAGTCCCCGAGCGCCCCCGCCGCCGTCAGGGCTCTTGGTCAGCGGAACCAGGGCCTCCTTGGCTGCGTGAAGGGTACCCCGGCCTCTCCCAGCAGTTGCGAGGGCGGGGCGCAGCGCACGCCGGGCCGCCTTCACACGTGGAGCCCCGGGGACGCAGCGCGCCGCGCCGCCGAGCGGGAGGAGCCGGGCGGGCGGGCGGGCGCAGGCGCTCCGCCCTTCCCCGGGTTGCGCCCGGCCGGCTCCGGCCCGCACCGAGCGGGAGGCGGCACGCCATGGCCAGGGGCCCGCAGCCCCGGCGTGGCTCCGCGGCGCCCGGGAGCGCCCTGCGCGCCCTGCTGCGCTGCAACCTGCCCCCCGGCGCCCAGCGCGTGGTGGTGTCCGCCGTGCTGGCGCTCCTCGTCCTCATCAACGTCGTGCTGATATTCCTGCTGGCCTTCCGCTAAGCGGCCTCTCAGGGCGCCGCGGGGGACCGCGCCGGGTGAGTGGCGCAGACGTTGGCACTGCAGCCGCTGTCACCCATGGCCTCCACACCGTGGACGCAGAGGGGAGACCGTCCTGCTACCTCACGTGCTCATTGGGGGTGCCGCCAAATGGGTGACTGGGGCGTGGCGGCACAAGTGCCACGGGGTCCTTTCATCTGATCTCTGCTCTCTAAGGGGTAAGGGGGTGGCCAAAATGGCGCGTCTCTGTGTAACGGAGAATGCGGGTACAGCTGTGGCTGCGGCTGCCTGGTTGTCTGGAAACGGAGCGCATGTGACAGCTGCCGGGTGAGTGGAACAGAGCATCTCTGGGTTGAGCGACATCTGTGGGAGATGCTCGGGCACTCCTTGGACCTTACCTGCATTGCTTTTTCCGTTTTAGGACTTAAAATAAGTGGTGTGAGTCTCTCTAGGGACAGAGGCTTGCTGTCCCCGTACAACTGGGCATTCCTCGGGGCCACCCCATTTGCGAGAGGGCCGGGCGGGCAGGGCGGGGGGAGTCGTCAGGGGCTGAGGCACAGCTGCAGGACTGCTATCCCTGGGACCAGTCAGAACCCCAGAGGCACAGCAGAGTGGCTGCTCCCTGCCCCCAGTTCCTCTTGGTCTTGCACTTGCCCCTCCACTGGAACGGCCCCCAGACCTCCACATAAACTTAGTCCCTGTGCCTCAGAGCCAGCCTCTGCTCTCCACTGCCAGGCTGAGAGGACTCCTCACCCCAAAGGGCTGTGAGCTCAACTCCTGGCTCAGGTGTAGCTGAACCTAAGGCATGGTGCTGGGAATGGCCTCTGCCAGTAACCCCCCGGGAGGACTCTGGGGTCTCTGGGGCTGCAGAGAGGTAGAGCGTGTCTCTGATTATCTATGAATGTGTCTCTAACCTCTTGGAGCCACATTTTGTCTTGGTGACAACACAAAGTTAATGTCACTACTAACTCAGAGTACCCCCCATTTGTGGGTCTACATAGCTGTGTCCCACTGTTTCACTGATGGGAGGCACAGGGACATCAGAGGGCTTGGTCACTGCCATGTGTCTGTCGGTCTGGTGCCTCCTGCACCAAGTATGCTGCAGAGACAAAGGCAACTGACACCTCTCCTCCCCACCCCCACAGGTAACTGGGCAGGTGTGGGGCTTGTTCTTAATGGTGCCTGGAACCCTGGTCTCTCTGTGAAGCCCTGCCTCCCTGGCAGTTATGTGGGAAACCACCTACAGACTAGCAGCATAAAAGGTGGGGCAGCACCAGGCTTTTGCTCAGGACTCATTTGAGGGAACCTGGGACAGAGGAAGACACCTCCCCTGGGAACCGTCTGGGAGTGGAGTATGCTGAGTAGTTACTTCCTCATGACCTGCAGTGAGACTGCAGGTCAGGACATTTTTCCTGCAGCCCATATTCTCACTGGCTTGCCCACACCACCACATCTACTTTCTTCCTTCTGCGGAGTCACAGGCTCCAAGGGCTCAAGAGGGCCTCTTCGGGGTGGGAGTGACAGGTCCCCATGTTCAGGCTGGCTCCTCTTGTGTGGTCTCACTGAGTTGTCCTGTCTCATCCTGTTGTGTGGCAGCCAGCAGATCATGATCCTGGAGGCCAGGCTCAGCTTTGTAGCCGGGAATGAGTGTGCTGGTCCCTGTGGAGCCCTGCTGTCCCCCAGTGCTGTATCCCTGGCTCCCTGCAGGGACCTCAGGAAGTCTGCAGCCCCTGAGCAGCTTTCACACTGAGGGTACACATGCTCACAGGCTAGGGGATCACTCTGTGTGGAGCAGGTGTCCCCCAGGAAACAGGAAGAACCAGTGGTTCTTCTTTACCTGAACCTGCTTGCTCAGACCCTCCCTGGAAGAAAGGTCCCATCCTGAGTGGGCTTGGGTGTTCTCATGGCCAGTCCCAGGCCTCACCCTGCCCACACAAGTACAGAGGCCTCTTAGACAGCACTGAAACTCAGGGGAAGGTGCAGAGAGTCCCTTAATTCCCCCGCTGATGTGAGGATTTGTACTCGTACTGCCCAGGGACACCCAGTGAAGCCAAGGGAGGGTTCACCTGGGGTGGGGGCAGGTCAGATGAGGGGTCTGCACAGGATCTGCCAGGTGGTGCCCAATTCATTCTTGACCACTTAGGCAGATATGGTAGCTGTCACCATTGTCAGGTCCCAACAGCAAAGGGCATGGACCTCACCTCCTGTGCAGCCTCCAGCCCAACTCTCCTGCCCCAAGCCTGAGAAGCTTCATTCATGAAATGGAAACAGAGGCCACATTATAGGAACGCTGGGGGCAGCCCCACAGGAGATGGGTTCCATGTGCAGGGGTTGACAGGGAGGGGCGAAGGTAGTGTGCCTTTGGTACATAGGTCCATACCTTCAGAAGAAAGGAACCATACCAGTTATGTGAGCAAAGGGAAAGGAATGTGACATGCCAGCTAAGTATGAAGTGGGTGACTTGGTAACACAGTATGGGAGAGTGATCCTGGAAGTCTTGTCACAGAGTGAGCAGCTGAAGTAGCCCTACCTGTAGAGCTAGGAACTAAATGGGAGAGGTTAGAAGAATTAAAACTAGACCCTTAGGCTTGAGGCTGAGGAACCTGGGCAGTAGGGGTTTGGACAGGGGTGCTGTGAGGCTGGTTCTGCAAGTGTCCACTGCAAAAGGGCCCAGCCTCTGGTGGCCGGGCAGGTGGAATCTGGATGATGTGGGCTTCTGGTGCCTCAGGAGCCAGCCCCTCTAATGCTGCTTCTTTCCCAACAAGCCAGGCACAGTCCCTGAGGTAGGATCAGCTTCTGTGGTCAGTTCACAGAATCTGTGTCAGGCTCCATTACTGAACCCTGACAGTCTACACATGCCGACACAGCCCACTCCAGGAATGGAGCTTTCTGGGCTCTTCCCAGGGCTGCAAGGTGTGGGGATAGGGGGTAGGGAGGCCCAGGGAGCCCCACCCCACTGACCTGCCTGCCCGTGCCTCTCTCTGCAGCTTCTCAGTGATGGCAGTGTGGTCTGTGCTGAAGCGCTCTGGGACCATGTCACCATGGACGACCAGGAACTGGGCTTCAAAGCTGGGGACGTCATTGAAGTGATGGATGCCACCAACAGAGAGTGGTGGTGGGGCCGAGTCGCTGATGGCGAAGGGTGGTTTCCAGCCAGCTTCGTGCGGGTAGGGTTCCTGCCTGAGCAGCTCTTGGTCCGGGCCCCTGACAGTAACTGTCTTTGCTCAGATCTGAGCCAGAAATAGGTTTGGTGGAGGTGCTGAGGCCCATGCTCCCGCCCGCTCTGGGGTGGGCGTCGGGGAGTGTCAGAGAGCTGTGTTCCCCCACCCTCGGCCAGCCCTAGAGCCTAGAAAGAGCAGGAGGTCAGAAATGACTGTGAAAGCGCCTCTTCAGACTCACAGGCCAGGCGGTCCAGCAGCACTTACTGAGCGCTGCAGGATGCTCACGTGGGCCACCCCATTAACACCCAGCACTGAGAGGTGGGAACCACGACTTACACCCTGAGGAAACTGAGGTACGGACATTTAAGTCATTAGCCGTAGAGAGCACAGGGAGAGCTCCCGGATTCCCTCAGGTGGTGTCCGATTTCTAAAAAGAGAACCCAGGTGTGCCTCCTTCCCAGACCCCCTGGGCAAACGCTCCATTGTGTGGCCCAAGCCTCTCCCTAAGTTGCGGGTGTGTCACAGCCTCTCACGCAGAGCCCTGGCCGCGTGCAGGGCGGGAGACCGCAGCGGCCCCGGTGGGCGGCTGGCCCTCTGTGCAGGCCATGTGGTGGGAGAGCCTGTGGCCGGCCCGACGATACTGTGCATCCTGGGGGGCCTCGAAAACCAGCTTTCCTGGCCCCGCTGACGGTCCGCGCCCTGCCTGCAGCTGCGGGTGAACCAGGATGAGCCCGCGGACCACGAAGCCCCGCGGGCCGGGGACAGCGGGGCCGGGGACGGCGGAGCGGAGGCGCAGAGCAGCAAGGACCAGATGCGCACCAACGTCATCAACGAGATCCTCAGCACCGAGCGAGACTACATCAAGCACCTGCGCGACATCTGCGAGGTGCGGCGGGTGGGCGGCAGGGCAGGGGCGGGGCGCAGCGTCGCGGCTGCGGAGGGGGGCGGAGGGGGCGGGCTGACGCGTCCCGCCCCCAGGGCTACCTCCGGCAGTGCCGCAAGCGCGCGGACATGTTCAGCGAGGAGCAGCTGCGCACCATCTTCGGGAACATCGAGGACATCTACCGCTGCCAGAAGGCGTTCGTGAGGGCCCTGGAGCAAAAGTTCAACCGGGAACGTCCGCACCTGAGCGAGCTGGGCGCCTGCTTTCTGGAGCACGTGAGCACTCCCGCCCCCCACGTGCAGGGCCCGCCCTTCCTGAGTGCCTAAGCCCGGCAGTACCCGCCTCCCAAACCCGGACAGTGCGCCCCTCTCTTCCCAGGGCCTTCCACGTTTTGAGTACCCAGGCACCGGCCCTCTACCAGTCCGCAGCCCAAACCTCATTAGTGTCAGGAGTGTCTAGTCAGGGGAGGCGCCTGGAGCATCTCACAGCAGGAGTGCTTTGACAGGGAGGCACAGGTGCGCTGAGCCACCTGCTTAGCGCCCCAAGGGCTGGTCAAAGCAGATTATGGAGTTCCTCACCCTGTGAGCAAACTGGATTTTGTGTGGAATTTATAGCTTGCATCCACTCTAAATGTCAGTTTCCATTTAACCAAAGTTCATTATATTGGTCTGGTCTAGATGGAATTCCAGGTCTCACGTGATAGTGAGAGGACTTGTTTTATCCCTCTCCTGGGGCAGTCACGTGGGGTTGTGCAAAGCAGATCTATATCCCACACCCGGCTTTTGGCCTCCACAGCCCTTCCTCATTAACATCATAGATTGCAGCCAGAATATCCGCGGAAGGCCTTGCTGAGAAAGCTGGAAGGAGGCAAGGGCAGGCCACACTCCTTCCCAGAGTTCATTCCCTCCCTAGGCATAACTCCAGTACTGTGCCCTGTGAAGTAGGTAGACAGACCCTGGGCACTTCCCAGACATGTGGCTGGGTTTTCTTGTGTGAGGAGATGCCATTCTAACCTCCACCTGTGCCCCCAGCAAGCAGACTTCCAGATCTACTCCGAGTATTGCAACAACCACCCGAACGCCTGCGTGGAACTCTCACGGCTCACCAAGCTCAGCAAGTATGTGTACTTCTTTGAGGCCTGCCGGCTGCTGCAGAAGATGATCGACATCTCCTTGGATGGCTTCCTGCTGACCCCAGTGCAGAAGATCTGCAAGTACCCTCTGCAGCTGGCTGAGCTGCTCAAGTATACGCACCCCCAGCACAGGTACGAGGGCCAAGGCCACTGCAGTAGAAAAGCCAGCCCTGCTCTCACAAGCTCTCCTTGCTTGAGGTAGAGAACATCAGCGGGATGTAAGCTGTGTTCTGTGTCTGGTGTTTATGGAGCAGAGAGGGACTATGCATTTGAGGGGTGAGAATGTAGCCAAGGGGCCCAGCCACATCGGGAAGCAACTCCACAGTTGGGGGCTGCAGGAGGCCTCACATTCCCCATCTCTGTTCTGCCCCAGGGATTTCAAGGACGTTGAAGCTGCTTTGCATGCCATGAAGAACGTGGCCCAGCTCATCAATGAACGGAAACGGAGACTCGAAAACATTGACAAGATTGCTCAGTGGCAGAGCGCCATCGAAGACTGGGAGGTGAGGGCCCAGGGTCCAGAAAATACAAGGTCTTGGTCTCTTGCTTGAAAATCATGCTTGCCCCTGAAACATCTAGAAAAAACTAAAGCAAGGAGCCATGGGGCTAGCAAACATGCTGGTGGTGGGAAAGCAGTTTCCTGATGTGGGTACTAGGCTCTCATGGCTGCCAACCAGGACTGGCTTGTGTCCTATTGGCCTCTTCCCCATATGAGAGATCACTCAATTCTCACTAGCAGTCAGCCTGCCCAGGAGTGGCCCCAGCACAAGTGCTCTGTTCCTCTGCCTTGGGAGACAGATTGGATCCCTTTTAGTTAACTTCTGGGATTTGCAGCAGAGTGTAGGGCTACCCAGCATGACCTTCTGGCTTCGTTTCTCTGGCCTGCACATTCCCTTTGTGTCTGGCAGTCCTGCCTTCTGAAGCAACAAGGCCTTAGGACTACAATGCTCCTGTCCCCCTCTGCACCCCTGCCAATCTGCCTCCTCCTTAAGCCCTGCTCCTCATGTTTCCCGGCCCACATGGGTGCTGGTGCTGCCTGCCATGCCTTCTACCAGCTATCAGGAAAAAAATGACCTGAAAATCAACCAGAATCACCCACAGAATGTTATAAAAATACAGATTCCTGGGCCCCACTTCAACATAACTCAATTAGAAATCCCTGAAATAGGGCTGAGCAATGTGGGCAATTGATTCTCAAAGGCCTAGCCTTAGCCAAGGACTCCTGCAAACTCACTCATCCCAAACCTGATACCTGTGGACAACTTCTGGCTGTGGTTTGCATTTTCAAGGAGGAACTGAAGGGGTCAGGGCTTAGTCTGAAACTTTAAAGGCCCAATAACAGAGGACGGACCTCGGGTACATCTAGCTAGAAAGGCTGGGTGCGGTGGCTCATGCCTGTAATCCTAGCATTCTGGGAGGTTGAGGTCCGTGGATTGCTTGAGCTCATGAGTTCAAGACCAACCTGAGCAAAAGCAAGACCCTGTCTCTACTAAAAATAGAAAAACTGAGGCAAGAGGATCGCTTGAGTCCGAGTTGGAGGTTGCTGTGAGCTATGAAGCCACGGCACTCTATCCAGGGTGACAGCTTGAAACTGTCTCAAAAAAAAAAAAAAAGACACCTAGCTGGGAAGAGGGCCTCCTTAGACCTCAAGGCTGGCCTTGAAGAATTCTAGCCAGCCTTAATTTTTCTCTGGGGTAGCACTTTCTAATCATATGTAAACCACATAGGAATTTTATACTTTATAGTAACTGTCTTAAAAGGGGAGAAAAAAAGATAGGTGAAAACTAATTTCAATAGTATTTTAACTCTGACTAAAATATCATTTGAATGTACAATCACAAAATGTCATTAATGAAATAGTTTACATTCATTTCATACTATGTCTCTACTGAGATCACATCTCAATCTGAATTAGCCTCATTTCCAAGTGCTGAAGTGCCACATGAAGCCTCTGGCTACAGTGGGGTCCTATTTTGCAAGGATAGTCAACTCAGAAGTCAGCCCTGTGCGCCTGCCCCTCTCCTACCCCTTCCTACCCCCCACAGGACTCAAGAGGACTTGCTTGGGCTTTAAGAGCTTCCCTCCCACAAGGGTCTTGCCTGGCCTGGCAGGGTCTGCAAGCAAGCAGGGTCAGGAGAGGTCTCTACCTACCCACCAGGGAGGCAGATATGTTGCCGGGAGTTGGGTGTACTCAGCTCATGATTCTCCTTGGGGTTCCCCAGGGGGAAGATCTTTTGGTCAGGAGCTCAGAACTCATCTACTCGGGGGAGCTGACTCGAGTTACACAGCCTCAAGCTAAGAGCCAGCAGAGAATGTTCTTTCTCTTTGACCACCAGCTTATCTACTGTAAGAAGGTAACTAAGTTGTTCTAACCCTTGGGTGAGCCCAGAAAGAGCAGGTGGAAGGAGTGAAGCCAAGGCCTGGGAATGGCTGCCCAGAGGACAGGTGCTTGCCAGGCCCTGGGAGCTGGCATGAGGATGGCTCAATGCAGATGAACCTGGCAGCCCAAGAACCACAGGCAGTTCTTGTAGACTGACTGGGGTGGGTGCTGCTGAGACCACTCTTCCTCGTGACCCAGCCCTTTGCTCCTCAAGCTACCTCTCATTTCTGTACAAACCTCTGCATCCCCTTCCCAAACCACCCTGAGGTCCCTGTCCAACTGCCTTCCAGCCTCTCCTGCAGTATCAGCTTCTGCTCCTTTTTCTAAACATGGACCAGTGTCCCTTTGTGCACGAAGCACTCCCTGTCCCCTGGAGTTCTTCCCTGCTGGGCAGTGTGGGCTGCTATCTTAAGTTTCCATGGCCATCTCCACACCAGAATGCACACCTCAAAACCAGGGCAGACCCAGGGCTAGTCACCAGCTGTGACAGAGGAGGCAGGGTCCTCCACTCATGGCTCATCAGTTGTGTACACCAGGCCTATTCCATCCTCAGCAGCTCACTGTCTGCGGGAGAGTTGGGTATATAGCTACCTGCCCTTCCTGTGGCCTGGCAGAGGGCACAGGGGAGGGTCCAGACACTGTGGGTTCTATAATTTGGGGTAGGGCTCAGAATGGTGTCTGGCAGGATCTGCTTCGCCGGGATGTGCTGTACTACAAGGGCCGACTAGACATGGATGGCCTGGAAGTGGTAGACCTGGAGGATGGGAAAGACAGAGACCTTCATGTAAGCATCAAGAATGCCTTCAGGCTGCACTGTGGCACCACAGGGGACAGCCACCTGCTGTGCACCAGGAAGCCCGAGCAGAAACAGCGCTGGCTCAAGGCCTTTGCCAGGGAAAGGGAGCAGGTGCGGCTGGACCAGGAGACAGGTGCGAAACCCTGCTGGGCTCTGCCCATCCAGACCTCCTGCCTCACTAGGCTGCCAGACGGTCAGGACAGTGTTGAAATGGGAGTCAGCATCCGGCGAACCATCCGGCGAGGCTCCAGGCACCTTTGTCCCAGTTATGAGCACAAGGCCCTGCCTTTGTCACTCCACTTGCAGGATCACTGTGTCCTGTAGCGGTGCTTCCTCATCATGCAGTCCTCGGGCATGAGTCTGCTTGGGGTGCTACACTACGTGGAGGTGCACACACACATGCATGCACTCCAATGGGCAGGGGCCTTCTGCATAATGCCTGCTTGCTGGGACTTGGTGGGGCAGGGGGTGGCTTTCCTGCCAGCACAGGCCCTAGGAGAGCCCTGGAATGAGAGAGATAGTGGCTCCAGAAGCCTCCCACCTCCTGTGAGGAGAGGTCTCCTTGCTGCACTCCCCTCCTGTTCACAGGCCCCTGCTATTACTCTTGGCAGTGACCACGTTGGCTGTGGTTGGGAAAAGAACCTCCACTGCAGTAGAAAGGAAGGACACAGGACACAGGGCAGGTGGGGGTGGGGCATCAGGTCAAGGTGAGATGGACAGGCACAGGGCAGGCCCGGGAGCTTCCTGAGGTGGGAGGGATCCCTAACACTGTGGGAGATGCAGATATACAGAGAACCCTGCCTGAGGAATGTGGGGAGGAGGGGGTAGGGTCTCACTTGTGCTTCCCTCCCTCCCAAGGCTTCTCCATCACTGAGCTGCAGAGGAAGCAGGCCATGCTGAACGCCAGCAAGCAGCAAGCCACAGGGAAGCCCAAGAGTAAGTGGACAGCAGTCCCACCTCCTGACATTCCTATCTCTGACCCAAACCCAACCAAACAAGCCACCTGGGTCCACAGAGGTCCCCATTGCCCTTTGCCGGTAATGGGGCTTAGATCACATATAGTGCTCCCACCACCCCCAGAGGCACCTCCGGTGACAGCGTTTCTTCCACATACATACCTTCTGGTAGGCGTCCTCCCAGCAGCCAATCTCTCCACTTCTACAGATGGAGCTAAGACCTTGGAACTGGGTCTTCCCTGCTTTGGGCCCCACGTCTCTCCATGGAGGGAGGGTCTAAGGCAGAGCTGTGGATGGCCCCATGCTACCCCCATAGCAGGGGCTGTCACTCTGCCTGGGTATCCGTGACCTGGTTGTCTCTCCTTGCCCAGCCATTGGCCGGCCCTGTTATCTGACTCGTCAGAAGCACCCGGCGCTGCCCAGTAGCCGGCCCCAGCCACAGGTCCTCGTGCTGGCGGAACCACGGCGGAAGCCATCTACCTTCTGGCACAGCATCAGCCGGCTGGCACCCTTCCGCAAGTGAGCTAGGGCTCACCGATAGCTCTCGGGACCCTGCCCACCAGTGGTCCCCAGCTTTTCTTCCCTGTGGCCCACTGTACCTGGCCCTTCTCTGCCTGGTCTACAAACTGGAAATTGTCAGGGCTGAGCATGGGAGTCAACTAATGCCCTAGGCAACACAACCTGCCAGGTCTGTGCTCCCACTTTTGGATTTTTCCCTGTTCCTGGACAGTTGAGGAGGCCAGTTAGGGGCAGCAGGGTCCCACATGTGCCATCCCTTCCTGCTCTCTGGACCTGTGCAGAGCACCTGCGTGCCAAGGAACCACAGCTCAAAGCCAACAACTGAGCTGACTACTATGGAGGCTCTTTGGAAAGCTAATCCTCCCTTCTCCCATTTTCTTTGGGCAGGAGTGACCAACTCTGGCCTCCGGGGGCCCACAAGGCCTAGCCACGTGTTCCTCTGCTGTCCAGTTTTCCTTTTGGGCCCTCAGCCCCAGCTCAGCTAGTGGCTCCAGGCATATTGTAAGCTTAGGGGTGGGAACCAGGAATTCTGTGCCCCAGTGGTTGGTCCAGAGCTTGCCCCTCTGCATTCCAGCCCTGGCAGCACCTCCCTAGATGCTGGTGGCCACCCTCTTCCCTTGTGATGTGAGTCTCTGGTGGGAAGAGCCAGCTGTGCACCATAGCCTGGGAGTCAAGCAGCCCACCTATAGCTGTGGGCGGCTCCAGCCACCTGGTTCTTGTTTTTGTTTGGATTTTGTTGTCTTGTTTTTCTAACAATGGAGAAAAAGAATTGATTCTTATTAGTGACACAGAAAGATTGCCTTACCCTCGTGAGCGTGAGAAGCCATAAGGATTTAAGGCTGTGGCCCAGCATCCAGAACTGAGAACCCAGTGCCCCAGGCGGCAGGCACTTGCAGCACACCCCCATCCCGCCCAGGGTGTCAGCTGTCAGTGAGAGGCCACAGGACTCAGCAGCATGGACAGTCACTCTTGCACTATTACCTTCTCCAAGCCAGAAACCACATTTAATTTCATAAAGAAACTTATGAAAATTAACCCGACTACCAGTCAGTTTTCTGTTGGTATGTGTGTTTCCTCTTCTGCATTCCCCTTGCCTGTCTCTGTCCTAGCCTTTTCCCTTAAGAGGAAAAAGGTAAGCCCAACAGCCTTCAGAGAGGAGAAATAGAACAGGTGTGTGTGTATGTGTGTGTACTGCTGCCTCTGCCCTCCCCCTTTGGGCCCAGAAGCCTCGTCCCTCCTGCTGTTCCCACTCTATTTGGCCCAGCTGAATTTGAAGACAGGTCCTTAATCTCTCTGGGCCTCAGCATCCTCCTCAGTGAAATGAGGTATCTTCCCAGGAAGACCTTGGCCATAGAAGCTAGGATAAAAGGACCATGAGGCTACTTCCCTCTCTACCCTACTTGGGGGGAAACAATCCCCACCCCACCCCCACCATTCATCAGCACTGCCAAGGTCACTAGGGCTGAAGGCCACAATGCCCTTCCCAACTCTCCCAACAGTCTCCTTACTTGAGAGAACCTAAAGCCCCTCCTAGTCAAGCCAAGCTACCTCTAAACCAAACCCGCATGGAGACGTGAGGTCCAGGATATGCAACACAAGTCAATCTTTATTGAAAACTGCAGTATTAATACATAACAATCTTTGTTACAATAAACGTGCTTTGAGAATTTTAAATCTGAGCTCATCTACTGATCAGATTGCATAAAAAATTAAAGTAGTATGAATTTACACCTAATTGAACTGGCTCAGGATGGATGTTCCATTCCTTGGTATTGATACCCAAGTTCAATGCAGAGGTGAGGGATGCCTTTTAACACTGGAAGACAATGTGACTTAGCTTAAAAAAAGTACCAAGAGAATGGTGTAGAAAACAGTATTTAAAAATCATTAAAAAAAAAATCATTTTCTATTCAACCCATGAGACTCCTTGGGGCCTTTTCCAAGTGACCACCACAGCAACACTGCCAGTAGCACAAATAGCTGGTCTCAGATCTGGCCCAGATGGTATATTCCCCTGCCACGGTCTGCACAAAGACCAGTGGGCATAGCCCCTCATTGAGGAGAGACACCATCCTGGGACCACACCACCCCTCCTGAAGGCCACCAGGGCTCTTTGGACAGAGATGCCATTCCTCCTGGTCCTCCAAATTCAACTTTATGTAGTCCCGTGGGCTAAATCCAGGTTATCCCCATAGGTCCCTGCTCTTCAAATGAATGGGGAGTGGGAAAACACATGCATCCTCTGGAACACACGTGAAATCAGCTTTGCAGTTTCTATCCAAAATGACCCCACACTCCCATCAGCAGGTCACCTACCCCAGAAAGGTCAAGCTGAGGAATAAGCAGCCTGTAGATAACCAATGTGTGAGATATGCTAGAAGAAAGCTGAACTCTGCCCTCCCCGAGCCAGCCACACTCCCTTTAGAGACACCCCACCACTTAGAAAGCACCAGAGAGAAGGACCAGTCACTACCACCCGCCTCAGGCTGCACCCTCTGCCACCTGCCACTGCACTCACTGGAGAGCTCATCCTGTCTGGGCAAGGCCCAGGCTGCAAATACTGTCAACTGCCAAATGAGGTGAAGGTAGCCTAACTGGTCAGAATAATACTGTTTTCAAATGTTTAAAAAGGACAGGTGAAGTAGTCTGGATCTCCTTTTTAAAGCAGACCCCAGTATTTACATGGCTGCTGCATTCCAGCCTCTCACCGCCACCACTGGCACACTTATAGATATCTTATGTAAGGACAACACTCCCAGATGTTAGCACATTCCAAATTGCCTCAAGAATGTATTTTTGATGTGACCCCAAAAGACCCATGCAAATTACTTCCTAGACCTCATTCATCACAGCCAAATTATGGCACCAGATGGACCAAGACACTGTATGCCTGGCTGGGGAAGGAAAGGGCGCTCACTGGCCAGGAGCCCAGCGCAAAGCTCTCGGGACCTGCCTTGTGTATCTTGTAAATACTGCGTCATTTGCATAGCACTCAAGGAACAGTTGCCCAAAGCAGCAACTGGTAGGCCTATGAGAACCACAAGAATATTCTTAAAAGAGGCTCATCTTAAAAGAAGATGCTAAAGGCTCTAGCAGTACTTCCCTGCCTGTTACCTTGGTTGTCCTTGACCCCAGCCCTGGGGGTAGCCTCATTTCTCAGAGGCAGTGAGCTCACGGGGACACTAACCCAAATTCAGACAAGACATCCATGAGCACAGAAACAGCAATACAGCTGATGGAACACATAGCTAAGCCTCAAGGGAAAAGGTGTGTAACAAAAATTCTTAAAAGATATCTATAATGATGTTTATATGTTTGCAGGAATGAGGTCCTTTGCTTGCCTATCTCAACTTCTAAAACAATTCAGCTGAAGGACTTAAATTAGGAATGTCTCACACAGTCACACACATAGAATTTCTCAGGATGTTCTACAATATGCTTGTGATACCAAGTTATGAAGCTTTCTAATAGAATTCTGACCCAAGTTCTTTCCCATAATTAACTCTACTAGAACCAAACGCTGATAAAATTGCAACCTGTTACAGTTTTGTTACTATTCATAAGTCCAGCTCCTTACCTGATAGATAATATTTGATATTTGATGTCCTGACAGTATCAAAAGTGGAAAAATTCTGCACAGATGTACATTGCAAAAGTATTTCATAAAGTCTCTTAATTTAGCTTCACAAAAGGGAAAAAAGGTTATAGGGAGAAAAAAGTTTTAATGAAGCTGATGTGCATGGGGGTCGTGGTGCCTTGTTCTCTCTCTTGAAAACACTCATACCCTGTGTGTGCCAAATCTTAGGCAAGCCTGAACAAACATCCAAATAACTCTGGACGTGAATGACTCCCGTACTTAAAAGAGGATGTGTATGTGTTTCTCTTTTTATGATGTGGGACTTTGTAAGTATCTACTAACCATCATTGAGTACTTCCCCTAGTCTATTAGCACTCAACTGGGAAAAATGACTTCTCTATTATTCAAACAGTTTAGCTTCTAGAACCCTCTGAACCTATTGCTACTGCAAACCATCCACCATTCAGATGAAATTACAAACACAGAGGTGAAATGGACACAGACCATGTGCCTGCAATGAATATTTGCTACACACACACACACACACACACACACACGGGCTAAGTGCTCATGAAGCAACTTAAGGTATTTATCAGTAAACATTCTATGTTTCTAGACATCAGGAATAAAGAATCTTCTGTTTACAATGATCCATGCAAAAATACTCCTAAAGTTCTTATAAAATAAGAGGTGAAAAAGAAAATTAAGAAGAGTACTTACTATAAAAAAATAAGGTTACCAAAGGCTCAGTGGTCAGGTGTCCCACCCAGGAAGCAGGGCAGAACACTAATGGCGGCCTCCACACCAGTGTCCAAGCCCTGACCCAGCTGCCAGAGAATGAAGAGCAAAACCCCATCCCCAACTGGAGCCTACAGTGCTCAACACCACCAGACCATGGAGAGGGAGCAAGTCCTACTCTCACAGGCCTTCTGACCCTAACTGAGACAGACACACACTCCCACCAACCCAAGTCAGGCATATTTAGGCAAAAAAAATCCTCTTGATTTCTTATGTACAAAATTCAGATTTTAAAATCTTTTCCATGATAAACCCTAGCAGGCGCATATGCCACACTGCCTGGCCCTTCTGTTGTCCTTGCTCGCATGGCACTGAGTGCCTCCAGCTGTTAGAGGTAGCAGAAGAGGGTTCCAGACAGGACCCTCCTGCCCTTGCCCCTCACTTGACGCTCTCTCCAGCCAGTCTCAGAGGACAAGTGACCACCATGTGGAAGATCCCAGGAGAAGCTACCCGGTTCTACATTGTCAGACATACCCATGGCCCTGCCTCTCTACGAGAAACATGAGGAATTTTAAATAAAGTTTTGTTCCCTTTTAATCATTCTTAAATATACAACTTTTTTCACAACATACAGCTGAAATCTTTGCCCTTCTTTGTAGGGGGAAAAACAGCAATGCCTATGTATTTTCAGCTGACACAAACATTTCCTGGGGTGTGGGGGGGAATGGAATGATCTACTAAGCTAAATGAAGAGGACAATACCTCCTCCAAGCATGGCTGTTTCTCTTTCACGTATCTCCCAGGAAAGTAACTTAGTTCTACACAGGACTTTTCCAATAAAGATGTATGAAACACCGTCGCACTCTTTAAGAGACTTGTAATGGAACTTCAGATAGAAAAAACTGCTCTGCTGACACATAAACCACTCCTCACCCCTAAATGCACCAGCCATACAACTCTAATCTTTCATGATGGTCTTCAGCACGGCCCCCATCCACTGACCCCACCAAGCCTAAATGGAGGGAAAGGGATGCTCACAGCTTGCTTGCCCTACTCCCCCCATCCTGGCAACTCCCTCTCAGTGCAGTCAGTGCCCAAGAAACAGGTCACTGAAAACTAAAAGTCCACGTCCCTAACTGGCAACACACATCAACCCCAAAGGCTGAAGGGTCATCTAAGATATCTCAACTGCTCTGTGAAGAAGTCCACCGTGACACTTACAACGTGGAGACTCTGCATACATTACAACAGTGCGTTAGCGATACAAGTTGTAAAATACGTTCCATTCCTTTGGATTTTGCATATGATGGTTTTGCATCAGTCACTGCAAGTAGATTGAGCAAGCTTTTTGTGTTTGTTTTTTTTAAAACATGCATTCAACTAGATATGATTCAGAATAGATTAATACTCCCTTTTTATCATTACAGTTAGCTAAAAAATTGCCAGGCAGTCCACAAAACAGGATTTGCTTTAAGAC
>CAUYON010114448.1:0-21154 GCA_963573935.1 Arctocebus calabarensis | reverse complement strand
ATATAGTGATCAAGGAAATGCCATGAAGGATATCTGTAACAGTATGATCAAAATATTTCTGAATGTATATGAATCATGCCCTGTGATTGCACCAATGTACATAATTATGATTCAATAAAATTATTAAAAAAAAAAAAAGTAAAGCTTATCTCTCACACATACTTCTAAAAGAAAATATTGAGCCAGGCACAGTGACCTGTAATCCTAGCACTCAGGGAGGCTGAGGTGGGTGGATTGCCTGAGCTCATTGGTTCCAGGCAAGTCTACACCAGAGTGAGATCTGATCTCTAAAAACAGCCAGGTATTGTGGCAGGTGCCTGTAGTCCCCACTATTTGAGGGGTTGAGGCAAGAGAATCACTTAAGCTCAAGAGTTTGAGGTTTCTATGAACTGTGCCATAGCACTCTACCAAGGGTGACAAAGTGAGACTCTGTTGAAAAGAGAAGAAGAGAAGAGAAAAAAAGAGAAGAGAAGAGAAGAGAGTAGAACGAAGAGAAGAGAAGAGAGTAGAATAGAATATTGGAAAATATCTTTATCATCCTGAGTTATGCAAAGACTTCTGAAAAAGACATAAAAAAGCACTAATAAAGGAAAAAATGGTATATTATGCTACATTAAAATTCAGAATTTTTGTTCATCAAAAAAATCATTAAAGAGGACAGATAGGCCATAAATTGGGAGAAAATATTTGTAATATATATAAAAGATTCAAACTCAGACAAAGAAAACTTCTATAAATCATTTTTTTTTAAATGGGAAACATTCTAATAAAAAATGAGCAAAGGACATGAGCAGAAAAGAAATATTGAGATGGCCATTAAACTTACAAAAATGTGTACAACATCCTTAGACATTAAAGAAATAAGTCACATTATTGCCACAATGAGATACACTAAATACCCTAAAAATCACTAAAACTAAAAAGATGGGGAAAACAAAAGAAGCTTTGGCAAAGTGAGTAAGGAATTAAATAAGAATGCACTGCTGCTAAGAGTGTAAAATGACACTACCATGTTAGAAAATAGTTCAGCAAGGTCAAAGCTAAACACAGGCACACTTTATGACCCAGTAATTTGCATGCATACATGTGTATATCAAAACAATGTTCGCAACACCATGATTCACAATAACCAGAACCTGAAAACAAATGTGCATCAACAGAAAAGTGAATACAGACACTGTAGCACTTTCACATAGAGGCATACTACATAGCAGTAAGAATGAGCTAAACTCTAGAACTGTGGATGATTGCATAAGCACAATGTTAAGATTTTTTTTAAAAAGCAGGCATGAATATTTCTTCTACTGTGCAATTTAACGTATGTAATGCTCAATATCACATAAAACTAATCACTAGTGTTAGAAGTCAGATTGTGGTCATCTTTTTCGGTGATAGTGATGGAAGATGGAAGTGCTTCTGGGGTGCTGATATATTCTTAGTCCAGATGTATTCACTTTGCAAACCTCCAGCAAGTTGCAAACTTATAATACGCGCACATTTCTGGATGTTTCAATAGAAGATTTTTTAAATAAAAGGTTTTCACACATTATTTGCAGCAACAATTTCATTGCCTTAGGCACCATGCCAAAAGGTTGTGTATGTATAAATTACATATTCTTTTTAGTAGCACAAAAACCATTAAAATCAATATTTTTATATTATACCTATAAGAATTAAGAGGTAAAATTACACAGTGATTTATTCAGTGGTACAAACAGGAACAATAATAAGTATTTATTGATTTTGAAATTATGGAGGCCTCAGAATTTAACTCAGAGTTTCAGTATGCAATAACAATTCATTCCTTCAGACGACCTTGGTATTTATGATTAGCTGGGAATTTGATTAAGCAGGGGTGAATGTCATCATCTTGTAATTTGAAATCCTCTTCACCTTTTCTTTTCCTTTGGTATATGTGACCTGGGTGTGTCTGGGACTGTCCTTAATACCATAAGCTTCCTTAGAAAGGTAGATGATGCTTAAAATTTTGCCAGCCAGGTTATGGCTCTGTCAAAACTAAGCAAAATTAAGCAAGAAGAATCTTTCTAGGCCAAGAAATAAAATCCACAGTATTCATGGGAAATCTTCTCCAAAGAGGTGCTTCCTTCCTTCCCCTTCTCCCAGAATGTATGTAGAACCATCCTGAGGCCTTCAAACATCTTGTTAGGTCTTCTGGGTTTCAGTGGTTAGATTTAAATTCAAACAGACATTTGTCATAGCCGTGAAGAATAACAGAAGCCACAACAGAGCAAAGAGAAAAATGCAATTTTGAGGTTCTCAAAATAGGGGTTATTACTAGTTCAGGCAAGAAAAGTGGAATTCTTTGAATCACGTGCTTCTTTTGAATTTCAGGCCAAGTTATCCCTGACTCACCAAACACCCGCGAGTTACAACTAAAAAGATCAGCACCTGATCCCTTCAAAATTAACTGCAATATGTGAACAAACTTGCTTTTTCAGCTCTCAATCTTAGTGCCATCTTTCTAGAAATCTCCACGCCCTGAGAGCCAAGTGGAGGAAGAAGCGAATGCGCAGGCTGACGCGCAAAAGGAGAAAGATGAGGCAGAGGTCCAAGTAAACCGCCCTCACGTGCACGCGTGAATGCCACAAGAGCAGGAGCGTGGGGTGCAGAGGTTGAGGAAGCAGGGACAAGCCGCTGGACTGCACGGGGTTATCTGGAACTTGCTCTCAGCAGATTTAAGACCTAATCACCACCCGATCGCCAATCACGCCTGAGACACCCACCTTGCTAGCACCAAACAGTCCCTGTTGGTCCTTTGCCCTGGACCTGGCTGGCATTCTGGACTCGTTCTGTTCTCTGTATGGTCGAGTGTAACAAGTATACAATAAATCATACCTTCTGCTGTTTCCACTGACGAGGCAAAAAACAAACAAAACCTTGCTATTTCCCACACACCCAAGGAGTCCAGGCTTCTGCCTGGGTTCCACACTTTACAGTATTCATAAATCACATGTGCCTAATATTCTCTCTCTCTCTCTCTCTCTCTCTCACACCCCCCCCCCACACACACACACAGAGGCAAGCATACATGTTAAAGAACACTCAGAGGAATCTGCCACTCAAGCCCCTCTCTCAGCACTGGCACTGCGAATCCAGAAGCCTAAACAGGTCTTCAAGACCAACACTGGTCAGTTCCCAGGTGATCACCTCTGTGTACCTCTCCCTCTACAAAGTCAAAGCTAAAGGCACTGTGCGTTCATGTGTGAAAGTCTGAGGACTGTGCTAGTTCAAGCGTGAGTCAAAAGCTGCTTGCCTGTTGCTATGAAATAGATGTGTTCCCCCTAGATTCATGTGTTAGAACAATCACCACTGCAATGATGTTGGGAAGCAGAGACCTCTGGTAAAAATGTTCAGGTGGTGATGGGTCTGCCCTCATGAACATATTTGTTTGGTTTTTTTTTTTTTTTTTTCTGGCCCGGGGCCATGTTTGAACCTACCACCTTCAGTATATGGGGCCTGTGCCCTATTCCTTGAGCCATAGGCACCATCCCCTCCTTATGAACATATTAATGCCCCTATTTAAAAAAAGGTTTGAAGGAGTGGTTTGCTCTATTCTGCAGTTTTGCCATATGGGGACTCAGTCCTTGTCACCTTTTTGTTCTTCTGCCTTCTGCCATGTGAGGACACAGCAAGAAATCTCTCATCAGACACTAGCACCTTGATCTTAGACTTCCTGACCTCCAGAATTGTGAGATAATATATTTCTGTTCTTGATTAAATGACCCAGTCTGTGGCATTCTGTTACAGAAGCAGGAAATGGACAAGGACACCAGTGCAAGCAGGAATTAAGTGGTAGCAGTACTTAGACAAAAGGCAAATTAACTTACTTGCTAAAATCTGCTCAGCATAAATACAATAGATTTCTGCACAAAACATTATTTATCAGTACTATTTTTCTCTCCTCTTCCTGTTTCATTTTGTGACCCCAGTGGTGCTCATGATTAGCATGAAATTTATTAAAATTACCCACTAGCGATCAGTAACATGTTGAAATAATAAACAGGTCATGTTACTTTTAAATATGTGTATGTCTTGGTCTAGACAAAACTTTATATTGGCAATTATATGAACATTGACTGCTACATTTGCAAATAATTTTATTTTTATTAATATTTTGTAAGTTATAACTATTCAAAAATTAAATCAATGACAATCTCAATTTTAGTTGATATTTTGATTTCATTAATTTTTTATTTTAGTAATTTTAATCTCTTCTTTTTAGTTTTAGTAGCTATTCTGAATTATCTTAAAAGAAAAATAAATGTTTGACAACATGAAAATAATTTCATTTTTATTTATGTATTTAAATACATGTTTAAATAAAAATATATTCAAATTTTGAATATTTTGAGTAGTTTCATTTTATTTTTTATTCCTACACTAGGATACCCTTGATTATAAAAAATTATCATGACAATATAAGTTGCAATTTTGCTGCAGAAAATAATTATTTATTTTTATTTCTATGAAATAAATGTATAATAATACATGATTTGTGTATTTCTGCATTTTGTTACTCATTCAACATCAACAGACGATTGAGAAATTTTGATAATTCAATTCAGATGTCCTTGAGTCATACTTTAAGTCATATACCATAAATATAATTCACATATCTTTCAATTTGATGTTTTATGTCTTCTGTGAAAGATATATTCACAAAAGTAGGAAGATGAAACCTACATTATACAATGGTATTTAGGTTAATTCATAACATCTAAGTATTTTGACATACGGTATGTAGGCCTACATTTTTTTTTCTTGGACTTCACAAATGCAGACACAGGTCTGTAGTAAATCAGATAAGACACTATCGCTTCATTAAATATCATTTTATTTTTGTCTTCACATACATTCTTGGATGTCAAGATTGATTTTTAAAAAAAGTAAAAGCAAATTAAAAGAATTGTTGGGAGTTTCAGCATCACAGCCTAACATAATACTAATAAGATTTATTATCTTCCTAAGTCTTTTAATAATCAGAGGTACTTTCTTCCATTTTCAAATGATTCGAATCTGCCTTTTAATCAAATATTAGTTTATTCTTAATTAACTGTATTTTTATTTACATGATGCTTTCTCTTTGTCCATAATAATACTTCCCAAATTTGCCTAATCCTAGAAAGCCATGTGGGACACTTCCTAGAACACAATTTTCCAGATCCCAATCCATCTCCATATTTTCTATATTGAAATCTCTAAGTCTTTGAATCGGTTCTTTCTTTTTTCTTCTCTGTTTCTTCCCCCTTTAAAAAAATACCTTGAAGAATTCTCCTCTAATAAGTTTGAGGAGCACAGTCTTATAAAAAAATATTTTTCAGCAACAGATTGCAGACTTTTGTTCTACTACACCAGATTGTCAGACCAAACAACAAATATATGACTTCTCTTTTGTGACTTAGATAGATTTGTTTTTCATCTCTCTGTTTCACTTTCCTCTGAACCAAATATCTTTTAATAATATCTTATAACTATTGAAAGTGCTCTCACATCTTTAGTATTATTTTAGTTTATCTTCAAAATAAGGCTATGACATTGGTATTATGATATTTATTTATTTATTTATTTATTTATTTATTGAGACAGAGTGTCACTTATTAACCCTTGGTAGAGTGCTGTGGCATCACAGCTCACAGCAACCTCCAACTCCTTGGGCTTAGGCAATTCTCTTGCCTCAGGCTCCCAAGTAGCTGGGATTACGGGCGCCCACCACAACACCTGGCTATTTTTTTTGTTACAGTTGGATGGGGTTGCGTTTGAACCCACCACCCTTAGTATTTAGGGCTGGTACCTTACCCACTGAGCTTCAGGCACCACCCTATTATGATCCTTATTTAACAGACTGAGAGACTGAACACAGAAAGGTTGAAGATCACATATCTGGTAATGAGACAAAGAACAGACTACCATGTGTCAAGTTCCAGTATCAGTTAGGTTATAACGATACTCAATGACAAAATCTCATTGGCATTAAAACAAAAATAAAGCATATGTTTTGGGTTCATGTGCCCACAGGTGGGCCGAAGTGGCTTCTTTTGTGCACCTCATGCTGAGACCTATGCAGGAGAAATGTGGGGCATGATCTTCCAGAACTACAGGAGTGCAGGGGAGCAAGCTCAACTACCCAGGCAAATTTCAAGCCTCTACTAGCATCGCATGCACTAACTTTCCATTGGTTAAAGCAAGTCACATGGCTAAACCCAAGGTTGGCAGCAAGAAGCTACTCCATCTAAAAGAGTTTATAGCAAAAAGAACAGATTATTTTCCTATAGCTAAGGAAAACTTTGCATCAATTATTAAAGCTACTTCATCCAAAGGCACAGAGCTTTCTACGGGATCTTATTACTATGACTTTGGAGCTTTGGCATAGGCTTATTTTCATGGCTTACACTGGCTATTGTAAAATGTACTGCTTGAGAAAAAGGGTAATTTTACAAAAATACTTGAAAGTGCATGAAAAAGTGTGTTACCTTTTGCAAAAATGATGATTAAGTAACAAAAAATTTCAGTATATGAAAGAATAAATATAGTTCACCTTACTAAGCCTACACTAATGTTTCCTATTGAATGTTGTCTACTATCTGACTAAATACTAAAAGGCTTTCTTTTAAGCAAATCCACAAATGATAGTAAAATATCTAAGAATTTGTATGTGAAATAGAAGCTTGGAGGATAAAGAAAATGACTGCAAATGTTCCATTTCTAAGTCCACATCTTCAGACAATTGCATATTTTGAATTTTTTGTTTTCTTTTCCAAATAATTACCAGAACATTTATTTAAAAGTTAGATGATCTGCTATACTCATAAATATTTTTCAGAACAAAATATTAAAATATTAATATTTTAGATTACTCACCAGGCAGGAGTTATTGGTAATGGAACTCCTTACATGAATTGTCATTTTCAAAAGATATTGACCACCCAAAAGACTGTAACAAACTGGTCAACATACAGAGATGGGCAACATAAGGAACTAGGCCTAGTGTACTGATAGGTACATGTGGTGCATGTCTGGTCTATGAAAATAAGGTCAACTTAAGGAGGTGGTCAATGTAAGGAGGTGGTTAGCTATAGAAGTTCTAATATACATATACATATATCAAATTAAACTTATGTTTAATCATGGTCAAGATTTCTTTTAATTAGGCAAAAGATAGCCTCTGGCATCATGAACTTTGGATTCCCATAAGTTACTTAAAATACCAAATACCGTTAGAACACAAGCATAAAACAAACTCTGCTACTGAATTGCTTGTGAGAAGTAATGAAATAAAATAAATTGTATTCTAGTCAAAATATTATCTTCCCCTATATTTGGGAGGTTACATTTTTTACTTCAGGAAATGCCAGGCATAGTTATTCAACTAGCAGTGACCCTTCTGTGGGTGAAAGTACCTTCCTGCCCACAGACTTAAGGCATGGCCATGTATCTTCAGGTGAACCTCACTGAAAGAAAATTTCTTGTCCCTGCATTGATGAACGTAGCACTTGTTTGATCACTGAAATGTACTCGGAAATGCCCAAGGCAAGGAGAAGATTCAGGTGTCACTGTGTTATTCTCCTATGCTCTATTCAATCCCTGTGATGACACCATACACATTTCCTATAACTAGTTATCCTTCTCCCTTGATCACATGTGTAGATGTAGGACAAAGTTTCAGTTGATGTTTGTTAAGCCTATAATGTAAGTGAGAAATAAATTCTCGTCATGTTGTTGCAGGAAGACTTGTCCTAACGGAGAGAAAGAGCACCCAAACACCACGTTTATAAGAGGTAGGGCTTTATTCACCAGCTGAGAGCTTATGGCATTGACAAATTCCACATGGCGTGCTCCTCATCTGGCTTGATCTTTCCCTTTTTATCCACAGTCAAAAACTTCCACCCCACAGATACCCTTCTCATTGGCCAGTTTGAATCAAGCGGGAGATGCTAGTCCAGCCCCTACAGAAATACAGGATTTCACAGAACTTGGAAATTTCCAAGTTCCAGGAAGTTAAGTTTACAAATTCCTAAGGGCTGAGTCACCATGGAGAGGACCCTACAAGTGATTCCTTGTGCTCTCCTTGAGAAGACCTGTTCTCCCAGACCTCACCCTTCTCAGGTATCCTCTCTCAATGTAAGCAACTGAGATTTGGCTTAACATAGCTAAACCATAGCACAATATACCCTAAACTTATTTGTATAGGAATTGATTCCCAAAGTGAGGTGCTACCATAACAGCTAAAACCTGGGGGGTGGCAATAGTTTTACTGCTGGACAGTTAAATGACTAAGAAACTTGTCTGCAGTGGTAAGATGATGACCTTTGCAATGTAGTGGCAAACTGAAGTAACTGGGAAGGAAGATAATGTAACCAAAGGAGCTTGTGGCTTTAACTGGGGAGGTTGGGAGACATCATAATGTTAGTACAATGCCTTGTTTGCTATTTGATGAGGTACTACAAAAAAAGAGATGAATTCAGAAAATAATTGGATAGTTTGTAAACAAAATGAAAGGGAAAAAGTTAGAGATATTTGTGGAAATTTCAGTGTTGACAAATGCAATTGCTTTTTATCTTCAACTGTAAAATATTAAACTAAAAGAGAGAGCTTTGGTGACAAAGGGCAAAAGAAGTTTCATGGGAAAGATAAAATCAAGATGTAACTATATTCGTAAAATTCATTTTGCAACTTCTGAATCTATTATGAGAGCAAACAAAAATCTTTTCAGTTAGATGAAGGCAAGGAACTCACATACTAAGTAAGGGTGTGGCTGCCACATGAAAATCTAATAGACTTTAAGTGTCCACAATTAACGTTAGAAAAAGAAGTAAGTACAACATATCAAAAAGAATTATTGATGTGGATATTGGGTACAAGGAACTAAAGAACATCAAAAAGACAAAAAGTTTTTGTCTATATTTTTTAAGTTTTTGAGAGAGTTGTACTCTTCCAAATCACCCTGCCTGGACTAAAAAAGAATGACTGAAACATAAAATGACTTAGTTCTCAAATTTCTATGAGCAGTGTTATCAGTTGAGGTTAAGTCAGGAAACCAGAGCCACTATATGTACTACAAAGAATGAAGGATTTAATATGCTAATTATAGATCACACAAATGTGGGTACATCTGGAAAAGTGAAGTGATTGAAGTAGAAGAGAAATAGTAATGACTTTATCCTGAAGCAATGTCACAGGAAGACAAGTTGGATCTTAAAAGAAAACACAAGCAACTTGTGTGCCTTACTGCCTGAGGCAAAGAAAAGGAGCTCAGGGAGAGCACTGTGCAAGCCTGTGTGGATCCTCTGCCAAGCTCAGGTGGGAGTGTGGCAGCTTCTGGTCAGCCTGGCCACCAATCAAGAAGATGAACTAGACCAAAAGGGTGGGGACCAGAGACTCACCAGGCACCTTGTGATATAGCTCACAACCATAACTTTCTAAGAGTCATGTCCTTGGCTTTCAATTGCCTTCCGAACTCATAAAAGTTCTTCTAATTGGCCAACTCCACCCCATATTTGTTCACAGAAGGACATTCTGAGAAGTGGAATTCCCAGCCTTAGGAGCCCATGTATCAAGTTAACAACAGACCATCCAGTGCTGAAAGGCAACAGGATGAGAAACCACAGGGGCCCCCAAGGAGAGCATCTTCGGATGTGGCCAAAGATGATCATGGACAAGACTGGAACTAGCAGAAGGTGGGGTTAAAGGCCACAGAATACAATGAACTGCAAATCTACTTATGAGACCGGAGTCTAGGATATAAATTTGGAACAATTCCCACTCCAGAGTAGGAGGGTCTTGATGGATAGGACTTCAGAATTTCTATGGACCAGCAACTGCTTTGTGTATCTTATTGTTCTCCTTTACAAATTAAAAAGATTGCTCGGCTTAACAACCAAAATACATAGAGAACGCCAACGTATTTGCAAGAAAAGAACAAGAGATTCCATCACAGGATGGGCAAAAGATCTGAAAAGAAACTTCTCTCTGCCCATTTTTATAGAAGAATCTCTCTTAAAAGAAAACATGGAGCAGTAGTAGATTAAAATTAGCTGAGGAATACTGAGAAAGTACAAATGCCCAGATTTTATCCAAAACCAAGTAAATTAGAATCTCTAGAAATGAGACTGGACATTAGTATCTCATAAAACGTCCTCAGGAGAATGTAACATTCAGGCAGATTTCACCAGCATAGAAGGAGATGCTCCCCTAAAATTCACCAACATAGAAGGACATGCTCCCCTAAATAATATTTCACCAACATAGGGATGCTTCCCCTTATAGGAAGTAACTGAATCATCTAAGTACGACATCATGCTAGATACCAGAGAGGATATAAATCCAAAACTTGTCTATATCCCTAAGGAGCTGTCAGCTCCTTATCAGAGAGAACTTCTACCAAGGAAAAGATAAATAGCCCAAAGTCTGCAAGGTATGGTTACGTGATTGGGTCAGAAACTACAATCTACAGAAATTTAGAGGTGAAAGTCAATGAAGGGTAGAATGACCAAGGGTTTCATGGCAGTGGAGGGTGGTAACTGAACATGTAGATGGCTAAGAAGGCAACACAAGCTGCCCTGGACTTTTTCACGTCAACTTTAGGACATGTTTTCAGGAGTGTAGGGGGCTGCCTGAGGTGCTCACATGCTTATGGCCTGAATTTTCAAGACTCTACAAAAGCTTTGTGAGTACAACTTGTTATTACTGTAAAGTTTCAATTCTCAGAACATCTCTTGAAAGTAATGTTTTCAGTTTAAGAAAACGGGCAATTAGAAAAGGTAAGTGACGGCTTTAAGTATGTCTGCAGGTATACACTGGACTTGAGGAAAAAAGCAGGCAATCTTTGAGGAGCAAAGGTTTAGGCCAGTTGTCAACATTTCTCAGAAACAAAAATGCTCCTTTTGTCTTGCTGGTCTCTTCCTAGGTCATGTAGGAAGGACAGACTCCCCCGTGAGTAGCTGAGCAAGGCTCCCATGGCATGATCTAGCAGCCTGCAGCCCCCTTCTTTGCACATAACATTGAAATTTGTCCTTGGCAATGTGCTCCTCCCAGTAAGAACCTGGAATCTCATCTCTGCCTATTGTGACAGTTTTCTCCCTACTGACCCTACAAGTTTTACATAGGGAAAAAAAAAATAAGGCATGGGAATTAATGTACCTTTTGTCACCTTTTAAGAGTACTTTTTTTTTTCCCATGTAGTTTGAAGTATCTAGACTCATTTTTCAGTATCACACCTTGGTAACACTTTAGTTTAAAGAAGCTCATTAACTTTCTCTAATGGAAAAGTTAGACGCATCACATGTTATTTGCAGACAAAGTTTTATGCTAACAGAGGACACTGCACACCATATGCTGGCTGGCCTGAAATCCCTTTTTGGGGGATCTGACTGAACACTGACCCCAATTACTGGCATATTTTTGTGCTTCATTGCTGCTGTTTCAGAACAAAAAGCAATAACTAAACTCTACAGAGAAGGCTTTACAGGCTTTCCTAGTGAGTCTATAGTTCATTTCTCTTGTTTTCATGGTCACTGAATTGATTTTTTTCCTTGTTGCTTATACATGATGTTCAATTATAGTGAATTGCCAAAATCAGGTGACAGTCAGCTGTCAGAGAAATTCTGTGGAACTTGAGGGGAAAGTATAAATTTTTCAGCCTTTCCATTTTAACATCTCTGCCTTTGGCTTTCTCATTAGGAGAGCTCATCATCGTTTTCAGCTTGCTCTATCAGATTGTTTTGATTTTGCCATTTGTGAGAATGAATCTATTGCTACCATTAAGAGTAATGTGTAAATTGGTTTAATATAAATGGAGTAATTGTGTTTTAGAGATCCTTTGGAATTGATCTTAAAATCAGGCTATTAAAAATGAGTTAGCCTCCACCAGAAGAAAGGAGGAAAACAAAAGAGAGGCAATCAAGGGGCCCAGATAAGGGATCAATGTGCCTTCTAGAAAACCAGTTCAAATTGAAATGGGAAGCTCAAATTGACACTAGGAGAAAAGTCTCCAGAAAAAGAAAAAATGAGAAATTATCTGCCAAGTTGTGTTTGTGGACAATTCTATTGACATGGTGGCTGCTAGGAGAGGTAGAAAGACTTCAGAGGAAGCCAAGTGAATTCTTTAGAAAGATGTAATAAATAACTCTAGAAAAAAACAAAAATATATATTCAGAAAATAAAATAAAGTTATCCTATGTGACATGGCCCAGCAGCAAATCCTATTGACATATGTAAATAAAGTTAAACCTAAAATTACTTAGAAACATAGAGATAAATGTTAGAAGAAACAGATAAGATATGTGAAAGTCATTGCCTTGGGAGAGTGGAGTTAATATTGCTGGAGATAGCAAGAACTGTTCTTTCTTAGCACTTTTAAAAGTCTGTACCTGGTTTTGATAAAAATAAAAATTAACAATTTTAAAATATAAGCTTATATATTTTTTAAATACGAGTTTATATTTGTAGCTCTTCTTAATATAAGTAGGAGCTTGGTGTGATTTTCCCAGTGTTTTGTGGAGCAGTGCAGGAGGGAGAATGGCTTTTTAAGCATTTGCATTAGGAAGGTTTTGGTGGGTTTGGCAGCACACGCAGAACCTGGTCAAATTTTGTTTCAACTTCGTGGCTTTGATCATACCCTGATAAATAAGGAAAGTGACTTTCATAAACCTCAGAGGATTGGGTGCTGTGTGCTTTTAGGATGCTGAGCTTCTCCTTACTATTATTGGCTATTGGTCCTAGAATAATTCTTGTTTTGAAAAATGTTCTTTTGGGCTGGCTGGGTGTGCACTGGGTTTAAAATCCTACATATATCAGAGCATCTTGCTGTATCTAAGACCTCTGGATGAATGTAAAAACAAGAGGGGCTGAGAAATCAGAACATATGTCCAAAAGAAAGGATAAGAATTTACCCTGGACTCTTGTCTATGGGCAGAAATGCTCTGTGCCTTCAAATTTATTCTTAAAGCAATTTTTCTCAGTTTGCAACACAAAACCGACAGCAGGGTGGTAAGTGTGGGTTAAAAAATCACATTTTTTTTTTTACTTGAATAAGTTTCAGAATCTTATGTCAGCTGGCTCTTGTACCATGGCTAATTATATCCATGGCTCAATGTTTTGTCATGCCTCAGTCATTCAAAGGGCTCAAATATTTCTAAGACTGGCAACTCAACTGGTCATTTGAGTAGAGGTACGTAATTTTTTACAATCTTAAATATGTGGAATTGTTTATACGCAGGTTAATAATTAAGGAAGAAAAACATTCTATTTTAGGCTCATATTAAAAATAACATAGTGTGTGTTAGGGAAAAGAAAATAACATTAATTGTCTACTCTGTACTGGTCACTTTACATACATTATTTTATTAATTCCCACCAAATATTGTATTATTAGTATTAAATTTTAAAAATAGGATTTGCAGAGGTCATTTGACTGTGTAAGAAATTCTAGGTAGGAAGCAGTGAAACTGGAATTTCAAGGCTTTGCAGCAAGGAAAAAAAAAGGGAAAAAATTTGAGCAATTTTTATTAACATAAATCCACATGCAACAAAAACACTTGTGAAATGTGTTAAAAAGTAGAAATTCGGAGGCTTTACTGACACTCAGAAATCAGAATTGTTTAGAGAAGGGCCTGGGAATACCCTTTGCTTCCTGCATATCTCAAAATTTCAGAACCACTGTTCTAGCATAGTATTTATTTTGCAGAATGTATCATGCTATCCTGTGATTAAATACACTTGAAGCACAGCCTTATTTTATTACCTGCTACTTACCAATCCCTACAGAGTCAGTGAGAATTTCTGAAAAATATGTACAAAGAGTATGTCCGATGAGTAAACTTTATACTTAAATTGGGCCGCAAAGAACTAGCATTTGCTCCTAAGTTTAGGGGACAGTGGCACAAAACAAAGGCAGAGTAAGAAGAACGAAAGCTGAGAAACAGTCTATGCATGTATTCAAGGCTAAATCCACATGTGTTTTGCATCCATTTACTGTGGTTACTTAACCATTGATTCTAATGCTCAAGTGATAACAGGCAGATTTTTCCTCTCGTTCTCATGGACTAGGAGTTGTGTGATAGTCCACCACCACCAACACCACCCCTCATTTTGGCAGACCTTTTGCATAGTTTATGCCTTCAATAGCTTCAAGACTGAATGTTCCCACAACACCAGAGAAGATTATTGCCCAAAATTTAATTAAATGATATAGACAAGGGCGGCGCCTGTGGCTTAAAGGAATAGGGTGCTAGCCCCATATGTCAGACGTGGCGGATTCAAACCCAGCCCCGGCCAAAAACCACACACACACAAAGATACAGAAATCAAGTTATAGTGCAAATTGTAAAAAAAAACATAGGAAAGGTGGAGATAAGAATAGGAGAATTTGTACTGGCCCATTTATTTTCATAAACCCAAATAGTAGGCCATGTCCTAAATAAAATGGAGCAGAAATGACAGGATGAAAAGACAGGAGGGCAGTTTATGCACTTCTCACAGTGTCCCTTTCCAAAAACAGAAACTAATTAATGTAGGAAGTTGGGGCCGCATATGGTGGTTCACGCAAGAGGATAGCTAGAGCCCAGGAGTTTGAGGTTGCCGTGAGCTGTGATTGACACCACGGTACTTCACCCAGCAACAAAAACAAAAAAAGAAAGAAAGAAAGAACATAGGGAATTGGCAGGTAAGGATGATTGTATCAGAGTGATAATAGTTTGGTAATAATTCAGTTTTAAAATAAGATAAGATAAAATATGGTAAGGAGTGCAATCTGGAATTATATATTTGTTCTGAGTTTACAAATACTTATTGAATGGGCTCTATATTGAAGCTCTCTGAATTTTGAAATACTGAACTCTTAAGCAGGCAGGAGACACAAGTTCTAGCCCCATTTACTCACATAACCTCAAACTGGTCACTCATTTACTCTGACATTCGACCTCTTCATCTGTAAAAGGAAGCAGCAAGCCAGATATTTTTTAGGTCCTTTCAAGCTCCAAGAGTCTGCATCTGCATTTACAATCGTGCCACAAGGAAAATCTGAAGATCTCGAGTGAGGGTATCACAAGTTTGTTTAAACTGATGAAAGATCACAATTGCACATAGTCTTAAAGCCAACATAATAGTCATCACTTTGTGACAATATATTCAGTTAGTGTGAGTCCAATCAAGGTTGCTGGTTAGCATCTGCCTGTTTCTGAGACAGTTATGGAGTGAGTTGTTCTGCTGATAAAATAAAATGCTAACTCTCAAGGTGCAAAGTAGAGAGGAGAAACTGGCAAAACATTTGCATCCTGATCACCCCGAGGTGATGTCTTCTATGCATACCATTGTATTCCTCTTATTTTGCAACAGCTTTACTCAGTTTAAATTGACAGACAAAAAGCTACACCTATTTAAATTTTACGATTTTATGTTTTGACATTTGACATAGCCCACATGTCCAATGTGACCTATGAAACAATCACCACAATAAAGACACTAACATGTACCTTGTTCTGAAAAGATTCTTCATGCCTCTCTGTCATTGTTTCCTTTCTCCCCTGACCATAGTAACCCTCCCACGCATCCACCTGGTGATTTTCAAGCAACTATTATCTGCTTTCTGTCACTATACATTGTTTGCATTTCCTGTATAAATAGAATTTTATATATATGTATATAGTATATACTCTATTTTCTGTGTTTTTTTTTTGAATCAAACAATTACTTTGAGATTCATCCATATTGTTCTATCTATGGAGGGTTCATTCCTTTTATTGCTAAGTAGTATTCCATTGAATGAATATAACATAATTTGTTTATCCATTCACCTATTGATGAACATTGGAATTGATTTCAGTTTAAAGCTATTACAAATATATGAGCTTGTAGCTGTTATGAACCTTTGAATACAAGCTTTTGTATGGACATATGGTTAAATTTTTCTTGGGTAAATGTCAAGTAGTGGAATGGCAGGGTCACATGGCAGGTGTATGTTTAACTTTAAGAACTTCCAAACTGTCTTCCAAAGGGATTATTCCATTTTACATTTCTACCAGGAATGTGTGGCCCCTTTATAGTTACAAAATTACTTTTTTTGTCACTGATAATACCCTTTGCTCTGAAATCTACTTCACCTACTTAGTCTGACACTAATATAGCCATTCCAGATTTCTTTTGTTAGTGTTAGTATGGCATATCTTTTTCTATCTTTTTTTTTTTTTCTGAGAAGAGTCTCACTCTGCTGCCTAGACTAGAGTGCCATGGCCTCAGCCTAGCTCACAGAAACCTTAAACTCCTAGGCTCAAGTGATCCTCCTGTCTCAGCCTCCCTAGTATCTGGGACTACAGTCACATGTCACCATGACCAGCTAAGTTTTTCTATTTTTTAGGGGTCTCATATTGCTCATGCTAGTCTTGAACTCCTAACCTCAATCAGTCCTCCCATCTTGGTCTCCCAGAGAGCTAGGATTACAGGCATGAGCCACCACACCCAGCTCTTTTTCCAAACTTTTAGCTTATTTGTGTTTTTATATTTGAAATGGAACTTCATGGGCATTATATACTTGAGGGATAGGACAATGAGAAAACAAACAGAAGTTTGATTTATATCTTGCTTCTTAATAATTACATGATGTGTAAATAGTCTAAGTACTCCCTGTAAGAAGGCAGAGATTATCATTTTGTATGCAAAACATCATGCTCAAGCACAAAAGGACATTACTTCTACCAGACCTTGCAGTTTACTTCTATTTCTGCATGCTTGGTCTTTTTACTATTACCATCATATGTTTTATTCCTACCTACCTTATGAACCTCATTGTTATTCTTTTTGCTTATGCAGTAAATTATCTTTTAAATATATTTGAATAATAAAAAGTAAATCATTATTTCCTGTGTAAAGATCCAAGTTTCCAGGGGGTATCATTTTTCTTTTCCCTCTAGGACTCCTAAGTACGGTAGTACAGATAAATTCATTCCACCTTTCTATGCTGGAAAAAACTTTAAGTCTCAGTTTTTGTAAAGATGTTTTCACTGGGTATGGAACTTTAGCTTGGGAAAGAGTATTTTTTTGCTAGGTTTTGTTTTTTCCTCTTTCAGTACTTTAAAAATATTGCTTCACATTGTTTTTGACAAGATCCTTGCCATCATCTGTATTTGTTCCTCTATAGATGTTTAAACAGTTTTCTCTGGCTGCTCATAAAATTTTCTCCTTTTCGTTATGATGTGCCTTGGTGTAGTATACTTTACATTGTTTTGTTCTTGGGGGCTTTGAAAGTCTTGAAGTTCTATAGATTTCATGAATTCAAAATAATAATGTTGAATTTTCAAATTTTTTACCATTATTTCTTCAACTGTCTTTTTCAGTTTTCTATCTTCCTTCTGTAATTTTAATAACAAACATATTACATCTTCTGAGTTGCCACACTGTCTGCTGATTTTCTGGGGGTTTTATGTTTTTGACTCTTTTTTCTCTGTTTCATTTGGATAATGTCTATTGTTAGGTCTTCAAATTCACCAAACTTCTGCAATGTTTAATCTGCAATTAATCCCATAGATTTTTTTAATCTAGGTTTTATCTCTAGGATTTCTTTTCTGGTTTTTTGTCTCTAGAAGTTTAATATGGGTCTTTTAAAAACTTTTATCTCTCTATTTAGCATGCTCAATATTTCCTCTAGCTTTTTCAGCATGAGAAAAAAGTTATAATTTTTTAATGTTCTTCTCTGCTAACCCTTACATCTCTTTCAGTTCTGTATTATTTTTGCTGGATTTACTTTTCTCCCTATTATAGGAAGTATTTTCCTGCTTTTTTTTGCATACTTGCTAATTTTTGATTTGGTACAAAATATTGCATGTTTTAACTTGTTGGGTGAAGTATATATTTGTATGCTAATTAAATATTCTTGAGCTTTGTTTTGGGACAGAGTTAAGTAATTTGGAAATGCTTTAATCCTTTCTGCTCTTGCTTTTAAAATTTATTAGTCAAGACATAAGTAGTAGACAAGACATAAGTACTCTATCCAATGGCCATGAATTATAAAGTTTTCTTGTCTGGCAGGGTATTGGGCATTATTCCTGGCCCCATGTGGGATCTGAGGACCGTTGCCTCTAATTTTCTTTCTCTAGCTTTGGGTAGTTCTGCACATGTATGCTCTGATCATTATTCAGCTCAATATTCCAGAAGAATCCTCTGCTGTTCCCCAGAGCACTCTCTCTCTCTCTTTGCAGGAATACTGTCTTTTCAGTATTCTCTATATAAAGGCTAAGTGCCTTGTCTCCCCGGACTCTCAGTTTTGTCTCCTTAACTCAGAGATTTCTGTGTGCTCTGCCTGTTTTCCTCACTGCTCCAAGGCTTGGCAACTCTCTCAAGGCAGTGAGTTTTGGCAATCGCAAGGTTCCCCTCATTTATTTGCCATCTCTTGGATCCCGTTAGTGATCACTATCCTTCGTTGCCTGCTATCCAATGTATTTAAAATTATTCCCTATTGACTTTGATTTTTTTAGTTGTTTCAGGTAAGAGGACTACATTCAATTCCTGTTATATCTTTGTATCCAGAATCAGAAGTATATTCTCCTATTTTTTTTTTCTTTTGAGAGCAAACGAGAGATGTCTAACAACACTAAATAGAAGAAATGGTAAGAGAACAGAAATCAATGGGGGAAAAATCTTCTACAGCACTTTGGGGAAAGGAATAACCCTAATGAGTCTGGATGAACATATGTTTGAATGTAAAAATGAAGTTATTATAGCCTTTCAAAATTCATCCTATAGAAAAGTTCAAGAGTAGCTTTAAGAAATGTATAATTTATAAGCATCCCTTGTAAATTTCTTTCAAGTATCATTATTTTGTATGTTCTCAATGTGAAACGCAAGAGTGAAAATACCATTCCAGGTGTAAAACTCTGTGTAGTGATAGAATGTGCAACTTCCAGTTTGCCCAGTTTGGCTGTGCTGATCCATTTACTATGGATCAGGTTACTTGCACCTCGGGGGAACTGTTGATGCATGGCAATGAGACTTTGCATGCCTTTGCATAAGACCCAAGTCACATCTTTTCTGAATGATGCAAGTGATAATTTCTGTTGATGAATTCTAAATAGAACAATCATGTTGATTGCTCTGCTGAAGTCTGACTCAGTAAGACAGCAAAAGCAGCTTTTCCATCATACAGAATCCTCAACAAACCTCAGGATTCTACCAGACATTTTCATGAGAAAAATACGAAATATTTCTAGGATTTCTCATAATATTACCAGGTCAATGCAACCCCTTTTTCATTCACCATGGGAGTAATAGAGAATAATATTAGAGAGATTAAAACCAAACCTCAAATTTCATAGTTAGCTTTTATACTCTATTTTATATTTCACTTTCTTTTCCCCTTTCCTTTTGCGAATTTTTTTTTGAATTGTTAAAAATTATTTATTGTGTCTCAGATTCTTTTAGAAACAAAGGGGCAATAATACAACCACTGTATGTAAGTGACAATCTAGTCAGTGACAGCAGGTGGCTGACCTACTTGCAGAGTGGACACTTCCCAGCTTCAGCAAGTAGAGAATTGGTCATAGCCTGATATAGGAGCTGGAAAGTCTTAGAAATTTCTTAGTCCATAGAATGACAAGCATGGGTAATGAGAGTCCTCATTCCTCTATTCTGTGCTTGTGGCTAATTTATCACAAAATAGTCTCCTATTGCACAGTCTCCTGATTCATCTCAGCTGTCTCAACTCAGTATGCCAGGCAGCCACTACTAATCACCAAAAGTAGGACTGTAAAATAAATCCTATTTGCCACTGAAAATCTAGTTCATTCTCTTAATTTTATAAATATGGAAACTAAGACATCCAGTCAGCTGTCGCACTAGGATTGGGACCAGGTCCCTAACTGTGCACAGTCATTCCAAAATATCTCCATAGTCTTACAGGGGCCAACATTTTTGCCTGATACAAGGTGACAGGGCTAGCCCAGAAAGAAGATTAAGAGTCTTTCATCCTGTTCTGCTCATTGCTAGACTGGGCTCAAGTAGAAAATGCAAAATTGTACCAAAAAGAAGAAAAAGATTTTTAACTGATATAGAAAATAAATCCTGTTGGTCAAGCAGGAGACCATGACTTTTGTCTTTTTCATTTTTTCCTATCTAACCAGGGAGAAAGAATATCCATATAAAAGTATTTCAGAGTCATTGAAAGTCTACAATACAATACTTCAAAACTCCCTTCTTTTGGTTCTTGATACCTGTAGTTCTTCCAGTAGACACAGAGACTATCAATATGTACTGCATGGGATGATCCTGAAAAATAAATTTCTGTGAAGAAAAGGAGCCCATTGACTAGGGTGTCAACTCGTCTTAGCAGATTATTTTATAGGATAATTTGTGATAAAGGGCACACCAAAGAAAGTACATAGCAAGGGAGGGGCTATGGAAAAGAGGAAAGGCACAACACGGATATGTACAAGTTTAACAATACTGAAGCTAAAGGAGGATTAAGTGAATTGCCCAACAGCTTTCAGATAAAATTGCACTTTGAACCCCCAAATCCCTTGATGTGATTCACATTACACTCTATGCACTTTATACCCAGCCCTGGCCCCTGCTCAGAGATCCCCTCTGAACTTGGCTAAAGTTCACAGTAACAATCTCTGTGCAAGCACCAAGGGTTAGGTGAACCCTTTTACTATGTGATCGGCTATGTGCTTTCTGCTTTTCACAGGCACTACCTCACTTGGTATGCATAGAAAACTTACGGAGTACATTATTTTATTTTATCCATTTTGTAGATAATAAAATTGAATCTTAGAGAAGTTCAATAATATGCCTGGGGACTCCTGGCTAGAACGTGACAGAGCAGAGATTTCAATTACAATCTAATTGCAAGCCAAACTATCAGTCATTATAGTAACCCACTTTCTACCTTTTCAGAACCAAATAGAAAAACCTTACTCTTGTTTTTTGGATGTTCCTAAGTATTAATGATATAATTACAGGATAATGTAAGAATTATTGTGCATAGCATTCATATTCTTTTCTTTTTTTATTATAATTTTATTGAATCATAATTGTGTACATTGGTGCAATCATAGGGCATGATGTGCTTCATATACATTCAGAAATATTTTGATCATACTGTTACAGATAGCCTTCATGGCATTTTCTTGATCACTATATAAAGACATTG
>CAUYON010114447.1:0-30378 GCA_963573935.1 Arctocebus calabarensis | reverse complement strand
GAGGACATCCGAACTCTGCTTGCTTGCTTGTTTGTATGGAGGTATGGAGTATACTGCGAACCTCTCTCATGGGGGAGGGGCTCCCGTCTGCTTGGTGATGTGTTCTGTACCTTTTTGTTTGTGTCCTCAGGCTCTCAGGTTACCCCAGCAGGGTTGATGTGTGCTCTTTGACCTTTTCTTCTGGCTCAGATCCAAACCATCGGCTTTCTTGCTGAGTTTTTGTCCTTTAACTCTCCTTCTAGAGGGGAACCTCTGTGGAAAGCTGGCTACAGATCACTGTATTTCTTCTTATATGAAATGCCGTTCATGTTTTCTGCCTGCTTTTCTTTTTCTTTGTGTATCTGTCTTACTGATTTTTAGGGGTTATTTATCTTTTGCTGTTATAAGTGCTATAATTATCTTCTCCAAGTTTGTGGCTTTTCTTATACTTTATGATATTTTTTGATTAACATAAATTCTTAAATTATAATTGAATTTAACAATCTTTTGTACTTAACACTTTTTATAACATTTACTCTGAGATCATGAAATCTATATTCTTTAAAGTTTGCAAGTTTCACCTTTCAAATTTGATTGTTGAATCCTTCAGAAATTTTTGTCTGTGGTTTGAGGAAGGGATCTAATTTTTTTTTTTTTTCTCTTAGGGGTCATCAATTGTTCTAGCCATATTTACTGAGTTGGCTATACTTCCCCAGTGATCTGCAATGTCCCCTTTGGCATTTATTAATTTTTCATATTGCCAGGCATAGTGGCTCAAGCCTATAATCCTAGCACTCTGGAAGGCCAAGGGTGCCTGTAGTTCCAGCTACTTGGGAGGCTGAGGCAAGAGGATCACTTGAGCCTAAGAGTTTGAGGCTGCTGTGAGCTAAGACACTACGCCATTCTACCCAGGGTGACAGAGTGAGACTCTGTCTCAGTAAATTGATAAATAAACAAATTTCCATATGTATATATGTGAGCATCCATCTGAGAGCTATTTTGTCCCTATTCTGCTTGTATATTCTTGATTCAACAACACACTGTTACCCTGGCTTTATAATTAAATATTATTATAGTATTATTATATCTGAAATATAATTCAGAATTGTAGTGGCTATTCTAGGTCTTTTAAATAAGTTTATTAAGTTCCTCAAAGACAAAGCAAAAAGATAACTATTGTAGCATTTCACTTACATGAAGCACCTTGAGGAGTCAAAGTAGAGTCCTGGTTACCACAGGTTAAGAAGAGGAGACAAAGGATAGTTACTGTTTAATGGATACAGACTTTCAGGTTGGGATGATACCAGAGTTTTGAAATAGGATAATAGTGATGGCTGCACAACAATGTGAATGTACTTAATACCACTAAACTGGTTAAAATAGTAAATGGGGTTTGTTGTGTATATTTCACTAGTTTTAAAAGCCAATTGGAATTTTCTTTGAACGTGTATTAGATCTATATATCTGCAGACAGTTTGACCTATTTATAAAACAGATCTTTCTCTCAAATAATCTTCAAAGTGTCCTCTCATGTTTTATAATTTTTTTCTGAACATAGTATGGCCTTTCATAGATTTATTACTAATTTATTACTAATTTTTAATTAGAATGTTTTAAAATTATTTTTGTTGTTAATAGTTTATTATACATGCAGTTGGATTTTTGTATATAAATCTGATGGTAAAAAAAATTTCTTTTAATTGTGCCTGTAGATTCTTTGCATTTTAAATCCCATAGACAACCACTTCCTGGTAATAATTTTGTATTTCTTTCTTTCAAATTGTTATTCCTGTTATTCTTTTCATGTCTATACAATTGTCTTGCAGATATATAGACTCCAATATAATTTAAGTAGAAGCAATTGTAGATGTTCTTTTGTCTTATTGTTGGTTTTTAAAAAACTAGTTCAATATTTCTCTATTACAAATGACATTTTCTGAAGTTTTTGATAGACATGATCTATAATACCTCCTTAAGAATTTCATACATTTTAATGTATTTTTGTCCTTACTAGTTGAATTTTATCAAATGATGTTTTTGCATCTATTGACATGATCTTATGATATTTCTACTTTATTAATTAATTTGATTAATAATCTTGGCGAATCATCTGATGTTAAATTACCCTTATGTTCATAAGAAACATTCAATTTTGTTTATATTCTATTTATATTTTTCTGAATTTGGCTTGTTAGTGTTTTATGGGGGGAGGAGTGAGTTGTATACTTATTGGTTATTATTTCCCATTCTTGTATTTCCCCGATTTAAGTTTACATCAAAGTTTTACTGCTCTCATAGAGTAATTTGGGCAGTGGTTTCTTATTCTGTGGAAGAATTTCATAAATTATTTGAAAATGATCTTGGCCTTGGGGAACATTTTCAACTATTTATTTAATTAATGATTTTAAGACTAGGTTTTTTTTCTTCTTGTGTCAGTTCTGGTAAATTGTATTTTCCTAGGAACTTATCCATTTGGTTTTTCATTTAGTGGTATTAGTTTTTTCTTATGATTCTGTCATTATCCTTTTGGCTCCTACTGTATCTATAGTTAAGTTTCGTTTGTCATTCCCCAAAACATTTCTTGAACCTTTTCCTTTCCTTTGTTGTTGTTGCTTAATCTCACCAGGAATTTTTCAAGCAGCCAACTTCTCCTTTTGTTGATCCTTGCTGTGCCGGTACCTTTGTTTCTTATGTCATTGACCAATGCTCATAAATGTGTTGTCTGCTCTATTCTACTTTTGGGGAGCTTGCTACATGCTTTTTTTCTTTTGTATTTTTTTAAATTATTGATTTTATTTGGAATGGGATTATTGGTCTGAGCAACCCAAATGCATTGAAATAATTTACAAAGAAACCATGCATTAGAAAATTTAACCCAGCATCCTGAGTAAACACTTGAAAACCACAATAATGGTGGCATGGGACTTTTAATAACCATCAGGATGCACTTATCTTTTTTCTTTTTTAATTGCTGCTCCTGTTCCAATTTATTCAAAATGTTGTCTATGTTAGAGCTTGAGAACACGAGCCCCCACCTTCTAGGACTATGTCACTAAAGTCTCTCTCCGTTTTAGTGTCTCAGTTTTTTTCTCACGCACTCTGGACAGTTCGTGTATCTTTTTAATATTTCTAGCCTGGAGTGGGAATTTTATAGTACTAATGGCTTTCCCCTCAACTTATTAGTTTGAAAATTGTCCAACACATAAGGAATTTAAAGAAGAGTATAATTCCCCACTAGAATCTGTTCCATCCTTTCAGGAAACTGGTTCCCCGACTGGCCACAAATCATCTGCCCTTTCATTTCTTTTCCAGATAGCAGAGCAGGGCTTGTTTCCATCATTTTGAAAGCACGACACGCTCTTGCCCATATGCAAATCTATATTCCTAGCACATTTTCCAGGACAGATTTGAGAAGTGCCAAAGGCAGTATTCCAATTGTAAATATTTGGAAAGTTCCAGTTCATTTATTTTGGTCTTGGTTATTAACCTCCAAAACAGTACACATCTCTCTCCCACACATCCAGGTTTTACTTGATTCAGTCTGTCTGTGTTTATCCATTTAAATCCCACAATTTTACTTTGACTTTTATGTTTAAAAAAAAAAAACAGCCTTTGCCATCCAACTTATTTTCAGCACTCATTGCGTACTGGCACTTCTCTATGCTGAGACACAGGGATGGGGGTGCTCTGCCTTTGTGGACTCCACACCCCCAGAGAGCAGTAGAACAGCACTGATAGTGCTAACCTCAGAGAAGTGCCTGCGAGCAAGTGGGGACGAGAGGAAAGACGCGCTGAGAACGTCTCTGCACCCTGAAACTCCTTCAGTGGGCAGTGTGTGTGTGGACACCCCAAGGCTAGCCCTCACTTGGACCTGGAACGAGTCAGTCATGGTCCTGAAAAGGCTCCTTGCGACCAGTGAGGCAGATGGGGCTCGGCAGGGAGAGGAGGCCTGGAAGGAAGTAGCTCCGCAAACTTCTGCCTTTGCCAGCCCCTGTGAGGGATGCCTCTTCCCCTCCTCGAGGGAGCCTGCCACTGGGCCCTCACCACTCTTCTTCCCCGACAAACCCCAAGGAGGTGGTGGGTGTTGAGAAGAAGAAAGTCAAGATTCTGCCTTGCATTCTGATGTGTTAGTGTGCTTTGAAAATTTTCAGATATTCAGCAAAGCTGAAAGAATTTTACAGTGCTCATTCATATACCTACTGTGTAATTCTCCTCTTAACAAGTTACTGTACTTGCCACATCACTATTCCATGTGTAATGTATCCATCTCTCGGCTTACCATCAATTCACCTTTTCTTTCTGATGCATTTCAGAGAAAACTATAGACTGCAGTACTTTTAAGTAATTTAGCTTGAACATGGCTGGAGTTTAATATTTGATTAGGTTTTATTCTTATAGAGAATTTATATACAATGAAATGCACAAGTTTTACCTGTATAATTCACTGAGTTTTAGCAAATGCATTCACCTGTGTAGCTAAAACTTTCCTTATGATGTATTCATTACTCCAGAAAGTTATCTTGTCTTCTTTCTTGGTTAATCCCTGTGACCACTACCCAGACATAGCCACTTTCCTGATATTTTTCCACCACCGATTTGTTTTTCCTGGTCTAAGTCTTCATATAAGTGGAACCACATACAACCTATTCTTCTGTAGCTGGCTCATGAATGTGGCATGATACTTTCTGAGATTCATCCATGTTGTCATTACATTTTATGAGAGAATAGTATTTTATTTTATTTTATTTTATTTTATGGATGTAGTAGCGTTTACTTTTCCTTCTCTTACTGATGAGTAGACAACTGAGATGTTTCCAGTTTTCCCTCTTATGCATAGCACTGCTATGAGCATTCTTATACAAGCCTTTTTGTGAACAGATGTTTTCTCTTAGGCAAATAGTAGGAGTGGAACGGCTACATCATAGTGTATGTGTTTAGTTTTATGAGAAACTGTGAAAACATTTTCCGAAGTGATTTTACCATTTTATACACCCATCAACAAGAATGAGAGTTCTGATTTCTCCATATCCTCAGCACCTTTTGATGTCAGTGTATGTAATTTTCATCATTCTCATAGATGTATAGTACTACCTCGTCATGGTTTCCATTTGTAGTTTCTTGATGTATAATGATGTGCATTTTAATTCAATCTAAATTTTATTTAAACATAGACTCATTGGACCTTCTGCAAAGTATACAATTACAAGGAGGTTGCCTTTAGCAATAGTCCTCTTTTTGAGTCACCTACCCTGAGTGAGTTCCTAGAGCTCCATGGTACGTTTGGGGGTGACATGTGAGTCATAGCAGGTGAGTGGGTGAGACCATTTCCTGCAGCACATGCAGTTCACATCCTCAGGCGGACAAATAGTGGTCCATGATCAATATCCCAAGAAAGGTAGTTTCCACTCACCGTCTCTAGTTTTCATGTGACAGCCCTGGGAATGTCTGCAACATAAAGATAGGAAAGTTCTTTATACCTTCGTTAAGTAGACTGAGGCAGCAACCCAACTTTCTGAAGCTCAGATTCAGAATGGGCATTGATATCATTTAAATGTCTTGGTAATTAATTGGCATGTAAATAATCTCCCCTATTCTCTGTCTAAATGGAGGGAAATTATTAATGAGCACTTGGCAGTCTCAAAAGCACTACATCAATTACATCTTAAAGTTTCTTTCTTACTTTCTGATTAAGCAACAACTATTTGGGTTTTTAAAATATTTTAGTTAATGGAAATTTAAGTTATTTGGGTCTTATAATAACTTCTTTCCCCAGAATATGAGGAAAGTGAAAGCAAGAGGTGGGTACACTATGGGAGACCCTAAGTGGTAATTAATGCCTTACATATTTATAAAGGTTACCTAAAAGTTCATGGTGTAGAACAGCATGAAATTAGCACAGAAGGCAGAGTTGCATTATGAAAAGTCCTTAGGCTTTTGCAAAACTTGGTTGTTTTGAGTCTGTTCTCAAGAAACTTAATTGTTTTGAGTCAGTTCATGCTTAAGTTCTTAACTCCCTCCACCTCCATTTCCTCATTTGCCAGATACGGATGTTGGAAATTATTTCTAGTTGAAGAAAGTCACCATGCCTAAGGCACACTTTGCCCTGGGCTTGCCTGTAGTGCCTCTTCCCTCAAATACTGCTGTCCTCTAAGGCAAAACCCATGCTGACTGCATTCTGCCTGGTCACCTTGAGCAACCTACCAAATCTTGCTGAGCCTCAATTTCTTGTACTCTACATTTAATAATTACAGCATCATAGAATTAAAGAGAATATTGAATAACTCACAGCAAATAATTAGTGCAATTCCTGATACATAATGTATTTTTTTTTTTTTATTGTTGGGGATTCATTGAGGGTACAAGAAACCAGGTTACTCTGATTGCATTTGTTAGGTAAAGTCCTTCTTACAATCGTGTTTTGCCCCCAAAAGGTGTGGCACACACCAAGACCCCACCCCCCTCGCTCCTTCTCTCTCTCTGTTCTTCCTTTCCCCACCCCTCCCTCCTTCTTTCTCTCTCTGCTCTCCCCTTCCCCCACCCCCACTGTGTCATTAATTGTCCTCATATCAAAATTGAGTACATAGGATTCATGCTTCTCCATTTTTGTGATGCTTTACTAAGAATAATGTGCTCCACTTCTACCCAGGTTAATACAAAGGTTGTAAAGTCTCCATTTTAATGGCTGAATAGTATTCCATGGTGTACATATATCACAGCTTGTTTATCCATTCCTGGGTTGGTGGGCATTTAGGCTGTTTCCACATTTTGGCAATTGTAAATTGAGCTGCAATAAACAGTCTAGTGCAAGTGCAAGTGTCCTTATGATAAAAGGATTTTTTCCCTTCTGGGTAGATGCCTAGTAATGGGATTGCAGGATCAAATGGGAGGTCTAGCTTGAGTTCTTTGAGAGTTCTTCATACTTCCTTCCAAAAAGGTTGTATCAGTTTGCAGTCCCACCAGCAGTGTAAAAGTGTTCCCTTCTCTCCACATCCACACTAGCATCTGCAGTTTTGAGATTTTGTGATGTGGGCCATTCTCACTGGGGTGAGATGGTATCTCAGGGTGGTTTTGATTTGCATTTCTCTAATAATAAGGGATGATGAGCATTTTTTCATATGTTTGTTAGCCATTCATCTGTCTTCTTTAGAGAAGGTTCTATTCATGTCTCCTGCTCATTGATATATGGGATTGTTGGCTTTTTTCATGTGGATTAATTCAAATTCTCTATAGATCCTAGTTATCAAGCTTTTGTCTGATTCAAAATATGCAAATATCCTTTCCCATTGTGTAGGTTGTCGATTTGCTTTGGTTGTTGTCTCCTTAGCTGTACAGAAGCTTTTGAGTTTAATTAAGTCCCATTTATTTATTTTTGTTGTTGTTGCAATTGCCATGGCAATCTTCTTCATGAAGTCTTTCGCCAGGCTGATATCTTCCAGTATTTTTCCTATGCTTTCTTTGACAATTTTTATTGCTTCATGCCTTAAATTTAAGTCCTTTATCTATCTTGAATCAATTTTTGTGAGTGAAGAAAAGTGTGGGTCCAGTTTCAGTCTTTTACATGTGGATATCCAGTTCTCCCAGCACCATTTATTGAATAGGGAGTCTTTCCCCAAGGTATGTTTTTGATTAGTTTATTGAAGATTAAATGGTTGTAAGATGTTAGTTTGATTTCCTGGTTTTCTATTTGATTCCGAATGTCTATGTCTCTATTTTTGTGCCAGTACCATGCTGTCTTGACCACTATAGCTTTGTAGTACAGCCTAAAATCTGGAATGGTGATGCCCCCAGCTTTGTTTTTATTAGTAAGCGCTGCCTTAGCTATACGTTTTGTTTGTTTGTTCGTTTGTTTGTTTGGTTCCATATAAAATGCAGAATCATTTTTTCCAAACTTTGAAAGTACAATGTTGGTATCTTAATAGGGATGGCATTGAATAGGTAGATTGCTTTGGGAAGTATAGACATTTTAATGATGTTGATTCTTCCCAGCCATGAGCATAGTATGTTCTTCCATTGGTTAATATCCTCTGCTGTTTCCTTTCTTAGGATTTCATAATTTTCTTTATAGAGGTTCTTCACCTCCTTTGTTAGGTTTTTCATTTTCTTTGAAGCTATGGTGAAAGTAGTTGAGTCCTTAATTGGCCTCTCATCTTGACTGTTATTGGTGTATACAAAGGCTACTGACTTGTGGACATTGATTTTATATCCTGAGACATTACTGTGTTTTCTGATGACTTCCAGGAGTCTTGTGGTTGAGTCTTTAGGGTTCTCTAAGTATAAGATCATATCATCAGGAAAGAGGGAGAGTTTGACCTCCTCTGCTCCTATTTGGATGCCCTTTATTTCCTTGTCTTGCCTAATTGTATTGGCTAGCACTTCCAGCACTACGTTGAATAGTAATGGTGACAGAGAACAACCTTGTCTGGTTCCAGTTCTAAGAGGAAAGGCTTTCAGTTTTACTCCATTCAGTAAAATATTAACTATGTGCTTGTCATAGATAGCTTCAATCAGTTTCAGAAATGTGCCCTGTATATGTATACTCTTCAGTGTTCTAATTACAAAAGGATGCTGGATTTTATCGAATTATTTTTCTGCATCTATTGAGAGGATCATATGGTCTTTGTTTTTGCTTCTATTAATACATTGGATAACATTTATGGACTTGCATATGTTAAACCAGCCTTGCATTCCTGGGATGAAACCTACTTGATTATGATGTATGACTTTTTTAATGATAAGCTGTAATCTATTGGCTAGGATTTTGTTGAGAATTTTTGCATCTATATTCATGAGTGAAATTGGTCTGAAATTTTCCTTTTTAGTTGGATATTTTCATGGTTTTGGTATCAGGGTGATGTTTGCTTCATAGAACGTGTTGGGGAAGATTCCTTCTCCTCAGTTTTTTGGAATAATTCCTGCAGTATGGGAATAAGCTCTTCCTTGAAGGTTTAATAGGATTCCAGTGTGAAGCCATCTAGACCAGGGAATTTTTTTGTTGGAAGATTTTTTGATTGTTTCTGTAATCTCAGTGCTTGAAATTGGTCTGTTCAGAAGCTCTATTTCTTCCTGGCTAAGTCTAGGGAGAGGGTGTGATTCCAAATATGATCCATTTCCTTCACATTGTCAAATTTCTGGGCATAGAGTTTCTAGTAGAATTCAGAGACGATCTCTTGTATCTCTGTAGTATCAGTTGTAATTTCTCCTTTATCATTTCTGATTGAGGTGACTAGAGATTTTACTTTTCTATTTCTGATTAGTCTGGCCAAAGGTTTATCTATTTTATTTATTTTTTCAAAAAACCAACTCTGTGTTTCATTAATTTTCTGAATGATTCTTTTGTTTTCAATTTCTTTAATCTCTGATTTAATTTTGGATATTTCTTTTCTTCTGCTGGGTTTAGGCTTAGATTGTTCTTCTTTTTCCAATTCCATAAGATGGCTTGTGAGTTTGTTGATGAGCTCTCTTTCTGTTTTTCAAATGTAGGCATCTAAAACAATAAATTTTCCTCTCAGAACTGCTTATGCAATATCCCACAGGTTTTGGTAGCTTGTGTCTTCATTGTTGTTATGCTCAAAGGAATTACTGATTTCCTGTTTTATTTCTTCCTGCACCCAACTGTCATTCAACAGAAGGTTGTTTAATATCCATGCCTTTGTGTGGGGTTGAACATTTTTGTTTGACTTGAGTTCCACCTTTAGTGCCTTGTGGTCTGAGAAAATACAAGGTAAAATTTCAGTTCTTTTGATTCTATTGAGGTTTGTCTTGTGTCCTAGGATATGATCAATTTTGGAGAATGTTCCATGGGCTGATGAGAAGAATGTATATTCTTTATCTTTGGGAGGGAGTGTTCTTTATATGTCTAGGGTCTCATTTAAGTCCCTTATATCCTTGTGTAATTTCTGTTTAGAGGGCCTGTCCAGCTCTGTAAGAGGAGTGTTAAAATCCCCTGTTATTATGGTATTATAGGATATCATATTGCTCAGACTGAGTAAGATCTGTTTCAAGAATCTGGGAGCTTTTAAATTGGGTGCATAAATATTTAGAATTGAAATGTCTTCTTGTTGTATTTTTCCTTTGACCAATATAAAGTGGCCATCTTTATCTTTTAGACTTTAGTTGCTTTAAATCGATGTGTATCTGAATATAAGATTGCAACTCCTCATTTCTTCTGAATTCTGTTTGCCTGAAAAATTGTCTTCCAATCCTTAACTTGGAGTTTTAATTTGTCTTTTGAAGCTAGGTGTGTTTCCTGGAGACAGCAAATGGATGGCTTGTGTTTTTTAATCCAGTCAGCCAATCTATGCCTCTCCAGTGGGGAATTCGAGCCATTAACATTTATTGAGATAATTGATAAGTGTGGTAGTGTTCTATTCATCTTATCTTGTGAGAGTTCATTGCTTACTTTTATCTTTTGCATCAGTGTGGAAAGGATTCTGTCCTTTAATTTCTGAGCTCTTACTATGCTGTTGATCTCATTGCTTACTTTTATCTTTTGCATCAGTTTGGAAAGGATTCTGTCCTTTAATTTCTGAGCTCTTACTATGCTGTTGATCCATTGTGATGGTCAGTGAGTAGAACATGTTGAAGTATTTCCTGTAGAGCTGGTCTTGTTGTGGCGAATTTTCTCAATGTTTGCATATCAGTAAATGATTTGATTTCTCTATCAATTTTAAAGCTTAGCTTAGTAGGATATAGAATTCTGGGCTGGAAATTGTTCTGTTTAAGTAGATTAAAGGTAGATGGACCATTGTCCTCTTGCTTGGAAAGTTTCATTAGAGAAGTCTGCAGTCACCCTGATGGATTTGCTCTTATAGGGCAACTGGTGCTTTTCCCCGGCAGCTTGAAGAATCTTTTCTTTTGTCTTGACTTTGGACAGGTTCATCACAATGTGTCTTGGAGAAGCTGGTTTAGAGTTGAGGTGACCTGGAGTCTGATATCCCTGTGAAAGGAGTGTGTCAGAATCTTTTGTGGTATTTGAGAAATTTTCATTTATAATATTCTTGTGTGGCTTCCATTCCCCTGGGGCATTCTTCTTCCTCTTCTGGGATACCTATAACTCATATGTTTGATCGCTTCATAAAGTCCCATAATTCTGTCCATGAACATTCTACTTTCTCTCTCTTCTTTTCTGCCTTTTTAACTATCAGAGTTATCTCAAGAGCTTTGCCCTCTACCTCCGAGATTCTTTCTTCTGCATGGTCTAATCTGTTGTTGATAGTTTCTAGTGAATCTTTAAGTTCCCTAATTGATTGCTTAAGTTCTTCAGCTCAGCTATATTCTTTCTATATTCTTCATATCATTCATCTCTTATTTGATTCTGTTTTTGGATTTCCTCTTGGTTATTTTCACCTTTATCAGCATTTTCCTTCATTGTTTCCATCATTTCCTTCATTGTTCTTATCATCTGTATTCTAAATTCCCTTTCTATCATTTCTAACATTTCTTTACAGGTGGAGTCCTCTGTAGTGGTGCTTCAGGGTCCCTTGGGAGGGTTGCTCTGGACTGGTTTTTCACGTTGCCAGGAGTTTTCTGCTGATTCCTCCTCATGAGTGATTTCTTTTATCTGTTTCCTGCCCTAATTTACCTTTCACTTTTTCTTGCTCTTTAAGTTGCTGTGCCTCTGGACTAGGGTTTTGATGAATCCTTTTGGTATAGGACAAGAAGGATGAGAAGACTGAAGAGCAAGAAGGGAAAAAAGAAAGAAAAGAAAAGAAAAAAGAGAAAGGAGAGGGGGTGGGTAAAAGGGAATATTGACAAAAAGAAGAGAGGTACAGAAAGAGGGAGACAGGAGCAATATAGTTATACAGTAGGGTACTTTGACCCAACCCTAAAAACTCCCATCTTTTGGGGGTGCTGTGTTAGGTCTTTCTCTTGAGGTCAGCAGCTCTTTGCTAGCCTGTTTGGACACAGTACCCCACCTCCATCAAGTAGAGAGGAAAGGCAAAAATACTATAAATAAAACCAAAACAAGCAAACAGAAAACTTTATGGGATAAAACTGGGGGAACAACAAAGTAATAGGGGTGGAAACACTAGAAAGAATTAAGTTATAATTGTTGGAAAAGGCAACAATGGAAAATTATATTTAAACTAGAAAAATGAATAAAGAAAAGAAAGAAAACAAAACAAAACAAAGTAGTATATATATCTTGCTGAATATTGTCTGGGCAATAGGTGATCTTGGGTATGAGATGTTAATCACAATGCTGATACAGCTGTGTGAGATGGAGACTAAAGGCCTCTGCTGGTTTCTCAAACTCCGCAGGGTGGAGAGCCTAAATCTCTCCTCAAGCTGCTTAAAAGGCACTTTACACTGCTACCCCTGGCTAAGCTGAAGCTTTCCCAGGAAAGCACTTGTCCCTTGGATCACTCCTGAAGTGGCTATCCACTTACCCAGTGTGCCAAAACCGGTCGCACTCTATGCCCCTGAGGACCAGGGCTATAAGGCATCTCAGTCCCCACTTTTAGGCTGCTCAGTCACTAGATTACTTGCTCCCACCCAATCCTTGCTGTGTGACCCTGAAGGTGGAGCTTGCTAGGGCAGTACTCCCACAATGGCTCCACGTGGCCCACAGCTGAGCACTATTGGCTCTGTCTGGCTCAGCGGCTCAGTCTGGGGCTCTAGACAATGCTTAAAGTCCTCTGCACTCTTGCCCAAGTTCTCCAAGGTAGTTCAACTGAGAACCAAGTCCCAAAAAACCAAAACAACTCACAGGTAAAGCCTTTCCAGTTTGTAATCTCACTGCTGCTATACTTACAGCTGCAGGTGGAATCAGACTAAATGAATACACGCTACCGCCTGCCAGTTCTCCACTGCACTTGTCCTCCTCATGGAGTCCAGAAGTCTCACACTGACTCCCTGTGTCCCCAAAGGGATGTTTCTGGGCAGATCCCACCAGACAGAGATGCCAGGATTCTTCTTTCCCCAGACTCACTGTGCCCAGTTGCAAGGAAGATGTTACTCGGCCGCCATCTTGCTCCAGAAACCCATACATAATGTATTTAACAAATTCATTGACAGATACTTTGTAACAGATATGTTTTATTATTAATATCCAGTTTTAGTAACTGGATAATACATAATAATACATGCCCAACAGTGGTCGAGTAAATTATTATAATATTGTAGCTTTTATTAATGAAGAAAGACTTTGTAAAATATTGAACATCACTTAAAATACGATAGTAAATAGAAACAGCAGGAAACCAAATTATCTCTATACCATAAGGGCAATCACACAGAATAAACTAGAGTCAGGTAGTCCCCAGAAAGGTTCTGAAAAGAAGCACCAATGCAGCCAGTGAGAGACAAGATGGGGAGATTATGTGCTTTTCCACTATTTTTCTATGGGAAGAAAATTTTTCTCGAAACCCCTGCCATTTCTTTCAAATGAAATTCTTTGATGAGGCCAAAGTATTAATGACAGTCAATGTGTTTTTCCTTCAGTTTCCTGGCATTTAACGTGGACACAGTTGGTAATCTCGCCTTTCTGTTGAAAGCAGTGAATTTTCGTGAAAGGGTTCTACAACGAGGTTTGGTGGCCAGAATTTATTATAAGGTAAATATACATTGTGTTATATTTTTCCTTTTGACATATGTTTAAGACATATGCTTATTGGTAAATTATTAGCTAAATTTAGTACAAGATGAGTCAGCTTAATTACAAGCTTCTGGAAATGGCCAGAGTTCTTACAGCCATTCTGCATCATGGTTTTTTGCTCTGGTGGCCAGGAGGCTGCTCTTTATCCCCCTTAATGTTATCCTTTAGAACTTTACCCACAAGTATTGTTTACATGCCATGGGAGTTGATGAGTGGAGTGACTTTTAGCCCTTACTGGAATTTAAAATTCATTGTTTTATATGTATAATTAATACACTAGTCTTAGAGAGAAGGGGAACTGCATCAGGCATATGTAAAAATTAGCATTGGGTTAATCTGAGATGCCCTCTGTTTCTTATTAAAATACCCAGGAAGCTCTGCAAAAACATAACACCTTTTGTCAGAATTGATCAAAATCTAGAGAGAATTTCCAGGCAGTACAATGGCAGTGTGGTGGTTTGAGGAAACACCCTGTACCCCAGCAGGATGTGTTTCATCTTCTGATCCAACACAGAATAGCCAACAAGACCCCAAGTTTTACTCCTGTCACTCTCTGTCCAGGCTCAGGGGCCCAGGTCTGCCATAACCAGAATCCAGGCTGCTGCTCTCCTTCTGCTTGGGAGGCAGTTCCACGAGAGCTAGAATTGGGCCCCTGCAACTCTCCACCCCTAGTTCTTCCCTTTTTATATCAATTTCTATCTCCTAGTACCATACACACTGGGTGGGGTGTGGCGCAGGATATAGAAGGGAAGAGGATGCAGGATACATGGAGATGGGCATTCTCTTCCGAAATGCTTTGAAGGCAGAACATTCCTGGAAACTGAAAGCAGTCAAGATCTGCCCTTGTGGAACAAAACCACATTGGCTGAGCACCTGCTGGAATTTGGGCTGGGGGTGTAACTCACCCCCAGGATAAGTTACAAATCAGCTCATCCCCCAGGCATTGATCTGAGGTGAGTCTCTACCAGACCCTAGGAACACATTCAGGTAGGTGTAAGTCATTCCATGTGTACTGCCCTTATCAAATGTGGAGCCAGCCAAAATAAGAAAAAGATAGAACGAAGAGAAAACTTGATGTAAGTGCAGCAGAGAACAGAATTGTGAATTAGCTTTCCAAGATAGTAGAAGAAAATGCGAAAGATGAAATGGTGAGAGAAGATAACAGACCCAGAGTGAAATGGTAGAACACTAACCTATGGATAACAAATACTTCTGGAAATGCTGAAACAAAAGAAGTAGAAATAATAACCAGAGACATAGTAGAAAAAGAATTCCTTTAATATAAATGAAATCCAGATGTTAATGGGGGAAAAAGCCCCCTACCGGGACAGAGCCTAAAAATCTAGAGTAAAGAGACTATTATATAAGCAACCAGACAAAAAATAAAAATTTACTCACAAAGAGAAAAAGTTAGGGTACTTCTGTCTTTATTTACTAGCTCCAAATGGAGTTATAGGTACTATTCTAAAGAGAATACTTCATGATCTAACTATACTATTCCAAGGTGAATTTGATTCATAAGTCTACAGGCAATGAAAAGGCATTTTCAGATATCTAAGAAACAATTTCACTTCTATAGGCTTTCTTAAAAAGTTATCCAAACACCTACTCCATAGAACACTAAATTAGAATAAAAAGGAATAACTTAGAAATAAGGAAGTCAAGATATAAAAGGATTGGTGATCCCTATAAATACATTTGTTTTTTAAAAAATAGTTACAAAGTTAAATATAGATGCCAAAAATATTTTTTGGAATAGACATTAATTTTTTTAAAACTTGACCAACTAGTACTGTAATAGATTGGGTCTATACTGTTTTCAAGGTAAGATGAAAAATAATGAAAAAATATGCTGAATTTCTTACTTATAATTGCAGGGTAGGCAAAAGAACCTTGTTTTGCTCTCACTTTGATAATTGGAGAAACATAGGTTCAAATGTGTGTTCCATTAATTTGAAAGCCAACATGGATACTGAGTACAGGATGCTCGTTTTGGCCAGAAGTTTGTGTAACCAGAGGCAAACAGAAGAAAGATCAGAGAGCATGTTCTTGGAGGGCTCGAACACACTCCAGGGCTGGTCCTCTAAGTGTGCACAGAGTGGCCGGCACAGCTACCTGGTGAACCAGTCCCAACTGCCAGTTGCTCCTTGGTTTGAGAATTTCTCTGGGAAAAATCTTCATCTTATTAATGGTGATAGCCCCTTTGTCTCTTCTCATTTAGTTCAATTCAAGACCCCTCTTCCTTCCTGGAAAATTAATGCTTTGATGTTGAACTGAGTTGATCTGGTAATTCCTTAAAAACAATAGTTCCATGACAATATGATCATGTGATCTCTTCACTCAGCCCATAATAAGCACTGGAGAGGCAGCTTCTGACATATTTCCATCAAGTAGAAGGCCATAAATCCCTCCAGCTCCCATTCTGGAAGGTAGGGGATTAGATTTAAAATGGGCTAGATATGAAATGAAAGAAGTTTCAATCCTCCTAGTAAAAGCATAGACTCTCAGATTAGATTAAATTGCACATTTTGTATAGAAACAAATCTAATTATATGCATTGATATGTAATTATATACATCAAAACAAAAAATGACTTTTAACTGGTTTTTAAAAGGTGAGTAAATACACTTTGGGCAACAGCAAGACAGTTACAGGTATCTTTTAGAAGACTGGTATATTAGTTTGTAAGGATGCCTCAAAGGCAAGTACCAAGGACCCACACAGTAGAGCCAAGAGCCATGGAGAATAATATTGTTTGGGCATGAGTAGGGCTAAGTCTTAATCAAGGAACTTCAGACATTGTCCCAGCTGAATTTCAGAACTTATCTGGACCACTGACTCCTGTGTTCCTTCCATTTTCCTTCTTTTTGAGCAAGAATATAGCAGTTGTCCTATCCTGTCTTACCATTGTAAGTTAGCTATATCAAGAACAGATAACTTGACTCCTTAGTTAACAGTCTGCAAATTGAGAGGGACAATATTATAGGAACAACATAGTTAAAAAATTAAAACATACCTTGGCTGTATCTAGGGTAAATTTAGGTGGATTTTGAGCTAACGCTGTAATGGGATAAAACTTTTGTGGGTCTCAGGAATGTGTGAATGTGTTTTTAGAGAAATGTGAATCACTGGGAGCCACAGGATGGGCTATGATAGCCCATTGAAGGCTCAAAGATGGACTTCAATGATCCTTGCCAGATCACACCCTTCCTTGGTGCCCCCGTAGTACCAAGGTTGGTCTGAAATCTGTTTATAAACGGTCGTGGCTTGTGCCTTACTTTTTCTCTCTCTGTTGCATATTATTTCACTCTCATGTCATGGCAGCCCATGTGGCAAAGAACTTCTTCTCAAAAGCTGTATGAATGAGCTTGGAAGTGTTCTCTACAGCCCTAGTCAACTCTTCAGAGACTACAAGGCCTAGAACAGGCAACCACGTGACTGCAACCTCATGAGAAAACCTGAGCCAGAAGCATCCAAATGAGATAGGTCCAAATCCCTAGCCTTCAGGGAGTACGTAAGATAATTAAAGAGTTCTTGTTTTAAGGTGCTAAATTTGAAGATAATTTGTTGCACAGTAATTGAGAACTAATATAGCATCCAAAGGCAAAGACTCTTTAATGGTTTTGGCATTAACACATATATTTGTGAAACAAAAGATAAAAAGGGATAATAATCTTTTTAAGCAACATTTTGATTTAATAATTTGAGGTGGCACTCGTTCCATGTCAAGAAGAACTTGAGTACACTGGATCCGATGCTTCTAGTTTTTCAGTTATCACAGAGAGCACCGTGGTGAATATTCGGAGTAGTGTGCGGTGTTTAGACTTTATATACTGCTGTCTTATTTTCTACAGTGTTGAACCAAATGGTACATCCTCTGCACTTCATCAGGGTCCTCAATTCTCTACGCTCACTTTTCCTAATGCTTTATTTCTCCCACTTTCTATCTTTTAATCTTCAGGGTTTGGAAGTCTGTTACTTTCTCAGATTTTCATTTTATGAATACAGGATGAGGACTCCTTATCCAACATACTTAAGTGTTTTAGATTTTGGATTTGGATTTTTTGTTTGTTTGTTTGTTTTTGGCTTTTGGAATGTCTACATTATAATTATGAACATCCTGAATCTGAAATCCAAAATACTTTCATGAGCATTCCTTTGAGAGTGTCATCAGAGCTTAAGAAGTTTCAGATTTGGGGGCATTTCAGCTTTTGGAGTTTTGGAATTGGGGTGCTCAACTTATATTAGAAAAATAGATTCACTGTAAAATATTTACCTTACTTTTATTTTTCAGCATGATACATAGAATTAAAGGCTCTCTGGTACTTTATTAAATATTCAAAAGTTGCTGGGTGTGGCATGCCTGTAATGCCAGCACTTAGGGAGGCCAGGATGGAGAATCATTAAAGGCCAGGAGTTCAAGACAAGCCTGGGCAACACAGCAAGACCTCTTTTCTACAAAAAGTTAAAAAATGGGCCCAGTGCAATGGTGCACACATATAGCTCCAGCTACTTGGCAGGGTGAGGTGAGAGGATCACTTCAGCCCAGGAATTTGAGGCTGCAGTGAAGTATAATTGCACCACTACACACCAGCTTAGGGGACAGAGAAACGGGGAAGAGAGGAGAGGAGAGAGAAGGTTGAGGGGGGAGCGGAGAGAGAGACAGAGACACAAGACACATGGGGGAGAGAGGGGGAGAAAAGAGAGAAGAGAAGAGAGAGAGAAGACACACAGGGGACAGAGGGGGAAGAAAAAAAGAGAGAGAGTAAAAGACAGGGGCACCTGATATAGACTTGGTTAGGGGAGGTGACGGGATGGTAGAACAGCCAATAAGGTGTTACCGCTCTGGCTCGAAGAGCCGTAGGGGGCCGGCCATAAGTTTGAGCTTTTCAGTGGATAATTGGGAAAGGGAGATGAAGTTTTGCAATTATCTAACAACAAATTGTTCATTTTTTGTAAGTATGTATTTTCTGATTTTGAGAGAAGAAAAGCTTCATACACACAAGAGTGTATTTTTCAAACATTAGAGTTGTAGAATGGTGGAAACAAGGTAAGGGTTAAAAACAGATAATTAGGTTTTATCACTTTCTGAGCTACAGCTTTCACATCTGTAATTTTGGATAAGAGTGGGTCCACTTCAAACTTATTAGAAGGATGGGATAAGGTAGAATATGTAAAAAAGCATTTTTTAAAAAAGTTATAAGCCTAATGACTTTGGTTGCTACTGTTAATGTAACCATTTTTGTGGTCGGCTCAATTCTATATTCATTGAACATAGATAGTTTTCTAGGGCCAAGCAGGAGAAGACCACAAAGATTATTTAGTTATGCTCCTGCCTTGGGATAAATCCAAATCTAGTCGTAGCCGAAGGCAAAATAAAATATATGCTAAATTAAAACAAAACCTACAAACTTAGAGGAGAACATATGGGCTTCTTTTCTATTTTAGCTTGTATTTATTTGTAGCCCAGCTGTTTGTTGCGCCAGCTGCTTGTTAGCTTCTGTCTACCTGCATTAGTTTGTTGTATCTTAAAATGAAATGACTCTGTTCAGCAATTTGAACATCTGACCCGAATGGAGTCTGGTCAGTAGTCTTTGGACAGTCTCCAGGGGAGGATGATTTCTTCTAGAATTCCAAGATCTCCTAAAAATAACCCTGTGATTTGGTTTAAAATGTAAAAGAGACAACAACACAAGTGGGCTTCAGAAGTCTGCTTTTCCTCTCAGCTTTAATTTTCTTCAAAAGCGCATTTACTTTAGAGATGTGTGGCCAACCATTCTCAGCACACTTGAACCTCATCTGCCTCTTACACCAGAGTGAATGCTCAGGACCCACAGTTCCAGGTCGGCGTTAGAGAATGGGGAAGGCCCCTGAGTCTTCATGAAAGAATAAACTTTGGCTATCAGCTGATAATGCATTCTCCTCCTTGGAATAGCCAGAATTTCACTCAAAATAGAACCAGCAACTGCCCCTCCCTGGGTGTATTGGTGGTCATGGAGGTGCCCAGTCCTTAGTGTTCCTCAGATTCTCCCCTCTCCAGTTTTCCAAAATCTCATTGTAAACAAGTGCTCATCACAGTTGCAGAATCATTTCCCCATTAGTGGAAAGAAAAATAGCAATTGCTTGTCACCTGAGAATATTCTGTTAGGAACGCCTGTGATTCTCTGAAGTAAATTGATGGAGAAAAAGATTCAGTAATTAACATGTTTAGTAAACAAGTGTTTATTTTTCAATGTGCATTCCAAGTGAATGGATGAACATGCAGATGAGCTGAAAATAGTTTTAGTCCACTAGGAGTTGATTCCTGTTCTGTCTATCATCACTTACAATATTCTCCTATCACACCCGTGCTGTCCTGCACTTCAGGACATAGAAGAATCACCTAGGAAAGATTGATTTTAAAAAATCTGTGCCCACCACTATACTGCAAGGCTGCGTCTAAAGCAGGAGTATCCAACTTTCTTTTTCTTCAGCCACACATTGGAAGGATGAGTTCTCTTGGGCTATATAGCAAATACACTAATTAAAGGTCCATGGATACTTTTTGTGATATTTGACACCATGGATAAGCAAGAAAAGTTGTCATCAGGTTGGAAAACTCTGGAAAGGAAAAGGGAAGTGGTTTACAAAAGAACATCATGAATTATCCTCAAAATCCAGGGGCAATAGACTAATTTGGAAACAACCACCCTATGTTATTTTTTCTCATTCAGAATTGGAGAGTTGGATGGAGAATTGGTAGAGGTTGGAAATAATATTGTTAGAAATGTAACTTTCTAGAGCTTCCTGTATAGAAAAATTACTGTCAGCCACAGTTCTTATTGTTGTGGTCAGTGTGCAGCCTGACCTGTATATGCGTGTGTGTGTGTGTGTGACTTTAAAGCTGTTAATGTAAACCTTTAAATCATGATAAAACCATAGTGCTTCTGTAAAGGCTGTCTTCAAATAGATGCTGCTGCTGATCTCTGATAATTTTAGAGATTAAAAGGCGTGGCGAGGCGAACTGGTTGGGGGGGGGGTTGCAATCTCACCTAAGTACTTGCCTGTGGAAATACTAGCTGTCTGTGTTGGCGATTGGATGACTCACACATAGCAAGTGCCTGGGAAAAGGGCCGATGGCATGTCCATCAATCAGGCGTCTTCAGGAGCTTTGGTCGGGCAGTGGTTGGAGATCAGGAGAGGAGCTGGGAAACACGGTTGGTTGAATGCTGAGAGAAAGCGCAGCGCTGGTTTGCTCTTGGCTGTGCTCAGAGTTTGCAGGTAGGAACGCGGAACAGAGAGTGATAGCAGTGGGTCAGTGTTCGTTAGATTGTTAAAAACCAATCCAGTGGCCTAAAGGACAGATATTTTACTGAAATTTTCATGGTGCAGAAATGTGAAGAGTTTTGTTCCAGAGACAATCATTAAAGACAGGAAATAAGATGAGAAACCAAATGTTCTGAGTACATAGTTTGTGTTGAGCTTGGTGCATCTTCTTACTGCCATGGTGGCATTGGGTTAAGACGATGAGCTAAGGAAAGAGCCCTGTGGGTGCCTTCAGAGCACGGGTGGCTGCCTGTGTAGAAGTGAGTCTCCCTCTCCGATGACTGGTCCTTGAATGTCCTGTAATGGAGGAAAAGCTTCAAGTCGTGGAAGTACAGAGAGAGGGAAAGCTACAGACAGAGGCTGAGGAAGGGGGAGATGGTGGTCTGGAGAGACTCAGGGGTGGACAAGTGGGGGGACCCGACGCCGATCACACCCACCTCGCAGGTGTACGGTGCTCCCAAGTCTTAGCTTGGCACTTCCCTCCTTGTGTGGCTGCTGGTAGAAACATGTTGGCTTCCTTTCTCTTGCTCCCTTTCCCAGACAACTGCTAATATTAGGAGTTGCATTTTCTCTTTTTCCTTCACTTCTTTCTCTCATAGACCACATTCTTAAATTGCTTTCTAGGGTAAGCCATTCTGGAAAGAAATGCAAAGGAAAGAAAGAAGGGAAAATGAAAGAAAGAGAAAGGAAGAGGAGATTAGACTCCTGGTAGTTACATGCCAGAGCTAGAAAGGGCCCCTGAGGACGTACAGTCTAACTCACTCACTTACAGATAAGGAGCCTGAGGATCAGCAAAGGTGATGATTTCTTCAAGGTCCTCCTAAAAGGGATTACCTAAGGACTGAGCTAAAACTACATAAAAAAGACTAAAAGCAACTCAAAATAGAATCTTCCCGACAAAGCCTAAAACCAAGCCTCCACAAATACAAATTAATCTGCTTTTTAACTGCATGATAGAATAAAACTCAACACTGTTTGGAGGACAATAACAGGAAACAGTATCAATATCATTATAGTGTCTAGTATACAGTAAAATACATGTATTACCAGATATATGAAGGAATAGGGCTATGTGCTTCATAGTCAAGAGAAAAATGATTCAGTAGCAAACAAAACAAAACACAAATGACCCAGCTATTGAAATTAGCAGTCAGGGCTTTTTAAAAAATATGATGAATTTATTAAAGAGTAGGCAGGAACCTATGAATGTAATAGATAAGGAGATAGAAAATTTCAGAAGATTTTTGAAAACTGTAAAAAAAATAATCAAACTGGTATTCTAAAACTGAAAAATACAAGGCTAGTAATAAAAAAAAAATAGTTGAATGTATTAACAATACACTAGGCACTACAGAAGTGGCAGGGAACCTGAAGACTTAATAGATTAATAGGAATCATTTGAATTAAATCACACAGATTTTTGAAAATTTAAAAGATTAAAATAATACAGAATATATTCTATGTTGACAATGGAATTAAATGACAAATAAATGAAAAAAAAAAACCCTCCAAAGTCTCCTAAATATTTGGATATTAAGAAACACATTTGTAAATAACCTGTGAATTAAAGAAGAAATCACAAGGGGGAAATAGATAATATTTCAAACTGAATAACTTTGGAGAAATTACTTGAAATGTACATGTCTGACAAAACACTTGTATCCAGAATATATAAATAGCATCTATAAAGCAATATGAAACAACACAATCCATGAATAACTGCACAAAGACACTAAAAGACACTTCACAAAAGAAGGTAAAACAATGGCTAATGAGTGCATAAAACTTTGCTTAGTATTATTAATCATCAGGGAAATAGAAATTAAAAGCACAATGAAATATGATGGCGCCCCACAGAAGTGATTGACAGCACTCAGTTATGGTAAGATGCAGAGTCACCAAAACTCTCCTAATGGCTGTTGGCGCTCTGAGACGTCAATCACCACCTCTATGGAAAACAGCTGGGCAGTTTCTGGTCAAGTTAAATGTATGACCCAGTAATTCCCTCCCTAGGTATTTGGCCAAGAGTTTAGCAATTCTAAAACCTGCTCACAAAAAAGACTTGGACAGGAATTTTCATAACAACTTTATTGATAATAACCAAAAATCAGGAGCTGTGTACCAGATGTTCGTCAACATGGGACAAACTTATGTTTGACATGCTTAGAGACATGCTTATGTTGCATACAATGGAACTCCACTCAGCAATGAAAAGGAACAGACTCCTGCTACATGCAACAGCATGTGTGAATCTGTTGTAAAAACACAGACACGTTTAGTGAAAGAAGGCTGCCACAAAAGAGTTAACACTATATCATTCCATGTATTTGCAACATTCCAGAAGGGGCAAAACTCATTCATGGTGACGTGGTGATCACTGTCACCAGGGAAAACATGGGAGATGCTTGATCTGGGTTGTTCCATGAGTATACATAGATATCTAAAAATGTTAAGAATGCTGGGCTCATACCTATAATCCCAGCACTCTAGCAGGTCCAGGCGGGTGGATTGCTTAAGCTCAGGAGTACAAGACCAGCCTGAGCAAGGGTGAGACCCCATCTTTAAAAATAGCTGGGATGGGGAAACTTTTGTGACTAGAGGCTAAGCTGGGGTAATGGTCCCCTCCTGGGACAAGGCAGTTAGGACAAGCACAGAGGTGACACAGCCCTAGTGCAGAGTAGGACATCAGATCCGTTTTTGTCAGGGGCTCAGCTCTCACTTGGCTGTGACTAAGGGACACTCGCTGACCTAGAATCCAGGGCTCAGTTCCAGGTGACCTGCTCAGATTCCTGTCACTGCTCCCTGTTGCCAGCGTGTTAGGCAGTTAAGATAGCCTCGTTCAGTTTTTATTGCCCAGTCCCTAAGGATGGCTTTGCTCCTTACTCAAGAGCATCTCAAATCCTCTTCCAACCATGTGCATAGGAGCTTACCAGTTGTCTTGAAGTTCTAAAATGTGTGTAGGTTTTAGAATTCCTAAAGTCTTAGCCAAAAATGAAAGCCCCTAAATGACAATGAGGTCAATAAAAATGCTTAGTTGAAGTTTCATATATGCATATATACTTAAATAAACAATTAAGGGAAAAGAGACCTGTGAATTTTTTATTTTCACTGACTAGGTCCTTATTTGACAAATCCTGCTCCTGGCTGGGTGCAGTGACTCCCCCTGTAATCCTAGCACTCTGGGAGGCCAAGACAGGAGGATTGCTTGAGCTCAGGAGTTCAAGACTAGCCTGAACAAGGGAGAGAAAAATAGAAAATTAGCCCAGGTGTTGTGGTGAGTGCCTGTAGTCACAGCTACTCAGGAGGCTGGAGTCAGGAGGTTCCCTTGAAACCAGGAGTTTGGGGTTACTATGAGCTAGATAGACCCCATGGTATTCTAGCTGGGGCAACAGAGTGAGACCATCACAAAAAAAGAGAAGAGAAGGAAAGGGAAGGGAAGGGAAGGGAAATTCTGCTCCGCAGCAACTTGCCATGTGCCAGGTGCTGTAAGAACGTCTAAGACATGGTCTCTGTCCTCCAGGAGCTCTCGTTGTGAGAGCAACAGGTGGCAATAATATGGGGCAGGGACAAGGGGGGTGTGGGGAGAGGGTGTGGAGCAGGAGCTGCCCTGCTCGGTGGGTTGGGCTGGTCTGGCTCTAGACTGGAGCCTAAATAGTCCAGAAAGATAAATGGCAGAGCAAGCCACTCCCCACCGTCCCCAGGAAGGGAGTGAGGCCAGCCTCTGAGGAAAAGCCGGGGCGATAGTGAATGCCTAGCACCTTCAACCTGAGCATCAGGCTTGCCAGCATCCCAGGTCATGGGCTGGGGAGACAGGGTGGCTGTCTGTGCTCCCGGCATGAGCTGTGGGCCTTCCCTCCACCTCCTCTGCAGGGCTGTGGCCTCATTGCCAGGGTGTCATGGGACAGTCTTTCAATGATCAGTGCTGACACGTGACCCATTTGAAGCCCACAGAAACCAGGCCTGGGAAGAATGAGGTGCAGCCTGAGCATGGGTGGTGACAGAGGCTAGAGAGGCAGGTGGCAGGACTTGGGACAGTTTGTCAGGGAGCAAGCAGGAGTTGGAGAAGGCGGCCCTGGGGCTCAGGCACGTACCCTGGCAACACAGGATGCCACTAGTAGAGCTGGAAACGCAGAGCCCTCAGAAGCCCCAGATTGCAGCAGGGTTAGGACCCTCCATGCCAGTCCCCCCTTCACTTGATTTGCCTCAAATCCCCTGTGGGGGGAGCTTTCTGCCTGTACCCACTGCCTTTCCCAAGAATGCCTCCTACAGCTGTTTCACGGGCCAGCACCAGCTGAGCTGCTGCAGGGATTCAGGAGACAAAGATCTCGAGGACTAATTTCTTTCCCATATTAAATGTACACTTTTCTGCCTTATGTCAACTTTAAGCAGTCACTAAGGGCAGTCAGGTTCCATAACACAGTCTTCAGCTGAACGTGAAGATCGTATTATTGAAACAAGATCTTTCTAGCTGACCGTGCTCCAAATACATGCTTTGGTGCCTGTGAAATCTATTTAAGGCCTCCTGATTTCCCCCTTCTGTTCCTCCATCCACCAGAGCAGTTAAGGAGGAACTTTTAAAATAAGGAAACCGTTAAGAACGGGAGAATGTATCTAACATTGATTTACATATCTGTTATTGGAAATTATCAAGATCGATTTCAGGAGCATGGAGTTCAAATGTGTGTAAATGACCAAAGAGAACATGTCATCCCACGATCGTTTTCTATTCTGAATGGCTCAGTAATGAAAAGCAGACCCTTCATTTTCCCTGAAAGGGGAAAAAGACGAGAAATTGGGAAGTAATATATTCAATTATAGAAGAAGCTGTTTGCCAAGACACTATTGGTTTCATGTTCTGACAATTTCAGTTAAGCCTCTGCAAGAAAAAGCTTCAGAAACAGGTCAAACATGTGCAGGCTCCCACTGCTGGGTTGTGTCCTCACTAGGAACGGGTTCTGTCCTTGGGGTGTGTTCACATTCCTGAACCCCAGACCAGAGCTTGGGGGATAATGTGGGTGAGAGAAAAGGCTGCAGAGGCCCTAGTGGACCCAGGACTGCCATGCAGTGAGTGGCTGACCCTGTCCATGGAATTCACACTATTTCTCTGCCCTTCTAATCCAGTTTCTTTTCCACTCCCACCTGGTATATCCCCTTCTATTCTCACTACCCTTCTCCAGGAGGGACTTCCCTCATGTGGTCATAGGTCCTGACAGCCTCCCAGTGCTGGATCCTTGGTGGTCTCAGTCCTGCCCTGGAATGCAGTGCTATGGCAGCCCAGTCAGGGTTTCCATGGTGGATGTGCCAGCCTGGTGGGAGCCCACATGAACCACTTGGGGGGAGGTGGAGATGATGGGAGACTTCCTGGAAGAGGTGAAATTCTTGAAACCAGGAAGAAGGCGTCAGGTGGAGGAGGAGGGCACTGTGGTGGAGAGAATTCCATATTCCATTCTGTAAAGCAAGAAAGGGTGGTGTGTGTTCTGCACCTACACACGGTTCAGGATAGAGAAAAGCCGTGTGAGTCATTGCACATTTGTTGAAAAGTTACCCTGCACCATCACCATTGGTCAAAATGCTGTTTCTGCTGCAGTGGACCAGCTGTCCAGCAGTGGAGACCCCTGCATGAACACTGGTGTGTGTACTAACACAGGTGTGCTAAACTGGTGCTTTGGAGCCTGGACATGAGGAGGGCCACAGGGGTTCACCAAACCGCTCATACTCTTTGGAGCCAGATCTCTGCGTGTTCTAGTGTGTAGCCTGGAGACGGCTGCTGCTTGTGAGACTGCTCTGTAAAGTCAGGGCGAGCACTTCGGGACGTGCTCAGTGTGTCCTGGTTGCCATCCTCCTTCATGCCACCCACAAGCTAGCATTGTCTTTTCCAGGAAAATGTGTCATGAACTCCAGCCTAGCACCCAGGGGCACCCCTCCCCAGTTCTGAGGGGTGATGCTGGTTGGTCCCCAAGGAGAGTCTCTCAGACAGCAGGGGCTATTCCACCTGCTCTGCCCTGTAGAGCTGCTCCCTGCCACTTTCTGAAGGAGGGAGGGAGGGATTCTGGTACAGTGAAGGCTTTGCCCCAAGCACTTCCCTGAGCTGGCCCCAGGTTCCAGGACACTGGGAGGACACTGACTTCTCCTCGTAGGAACAAGCTGGAATTGTAGACATAGGGTGCCCTCTGTGTCTTGTCTCCCATATTTGTTTTTAATATGTAGCAGGATGTTGAATGAGCTTTGTTTATCCTTTTCTCTTGGAATTGTAGCTCAGGTTCAAAGCTTAGGGCAAAGGTGCAAAGAATCCCACATTCCCAGTTCAGAAGCCACCAGTGAGCCGCCAGCTGTGGGACCCAGCCGCCCTGCTGTCTGGGAGACGCTCCTTGAGGACCAACGAGAATCACCCCTCCTTACAGGGGGAGGGCAGAGTTCAGAAAGAGAGGCTGCTGGTGGAGAGGAGAGGGCCCTCTTCCCAAAGCCATGCAGAGGAAAGCAAGTTTAATCAGGAAAAGAAGTCTAGGGAAAAAGAGAAATAATTTGGAACACAGAGACATGAGAGAGGAGTCAGAGAGGAAGAAGGATGGGAAGATCAACACGAGGGAAAGGAGGTAGAAATACGGAAATAAAAAGACAAAAGGAGAGAACAAAATCTGGAAAAACAGAAAAAGTACAGAAAGGCATAAAAATACAGAAAATAAAAAATATAGAAGAGTAAGCCCAGAAAGAAAACACAAACAGAAAGAACTCATCTGGAAAAGAGACGAGAGAGAGAAGAAAGATGAAAAAATATAGAATAGAAAAACGAGATTAAAATAAGAAAGAAAAATACAATATAGGCAGAAAAATGTATAAGACCCCACCACCACCCCCCATACACACACACCCTCAAAAGAGGGAAAGTGAAACAGGAAGGAGGCTGAGCAGGTGAGGAATGACCGTCCCTGCCCCCCCACAGCCCTGACCCAGGTGTACCGTCTGTGAGGCCTGCCCTAAGGCACACTTCTGGGGACCATGGCAGGGGGGCAGCCATGCGCTCTGCCCACATCGACCAGTGCGACCACAGAGAGATGTAGGCAGGACCCAGAGGGACCCTGGGCCCCCCAGCCAGGGCTGAGTGGCAGCACATAGGGCCACGTGGGATCCTGGTAGTGGGAGGTGAGGCCAGGTGCACTGTGCTGTAGAGAGCAGGCAGGGGAGTCCAGGCCACAGGTGACAGCTACAACTGAAAGGAGAAAACGAAGAACACAGAGAAAGAAAAGGACTGTGCGTCCTGGAGAGATTTGGCTTGTAGTATTTCTCACGAGTTTCCAAAGTAGCTGTCGGCTGGGCAGGGCTCACTCCCGCCGGGACCAGCCCAGCAGAGGGGCCACCGCAGACAGGAGAAGCTCTCCTGACAGCAAAGAGCAGAAAGCAGGGACGAAATTATTGTTTGACCTACTTTTACTTATGTTTGAAAATGTTTAAAAATAACTCCATATGGTACTTCCCTCCGTGTGTGATGGGCGCGTAATTTAAGACGTGTAACACTGGGCATGTCTCAGATGCTGACACCCAGGCTCAGAGAAGGCCTTCTGTCTGCCAGGTGAATATCACTGTCACCTTCTGATTTTATCCTGTGTCTCCAGCAAGATTAAAAGGGAGGGGACAGATGTGGGAGTAAGCACAGTATAGTAACTCGAAGGATGTACAAATGGATCCGAGGCTGGGTACACAGGGAGGAATTTTTAAATGCTGCCAAGGATAGGAGCCTGAGGACTCAGACAGCAGAAACAGAAATGACAACCCTCAAAAGGCCTGATGCATATGACAGAGGACCCCATGCTCAGGTTTCTGCTTGTCCTATTTTAAGCAAAAAAAAAAAAAAAAAAAATGGGGCGGCACCTGTGGCTCAAAGGAGTAGGCGCCGGCCCCATATGCTGGAGGTGGCGGGTTCAAACCCAGCCCTGGCCAAAAAGTGCAAGAAAAAAAAAAGGGGGCCATCCAGGTGGACATCTGTAGCTCATGGAAGAGGTGCTGAGCTAGGAGGCTGGGTAAGGAAGGGTCGGGGAACACTTGTTGTCTGGATGGCGTGGGGATGTGTGGGAGGAGGGACCCTGTGGGAATTCATAGTGGGATGAAGAACATGGTGCCAGGGCGGTGGCAGGAGGGTGCTGGGTTGGGAATAGGACAGACAGTGATTGCCAAGAGGGACACTGATCCCATACGAGTGGCTGGAAAATGTGGTTGGCTTGGAGCACAGGACTGGAGGAAGATATGGGCCAGATTGGGAAACTGAGGCTGCTGAGTTGGGGAACCTACTGAAGGGGTCTGGAAATGGCTGGCTGGGGAGAAGGCCAAGGTGCTCTCAGACTTCGACTGAGCAGGGAAAACTCAGGGTTGAGTTGCCCCCCCCCCTTGGAAGGAGGCATGGCAGGGCTGGGGGAACTTAGCAAGGATGATCCAAGCACTCATCTCATAATCAGCTGCCACCCTAGGCCTGGCAGGGTGCTAGTGCTGGGCACCCAGTCTTCCCATTGAACAGGTCAAGAAAGGGCTGTGATATCCTCTAAACGGTTAGGGGGGGGGGGTGCTAGACTGTGGTGCTCTAACTAAACAGGGCTGCTGTTCTTCCCTAACAAGAAGACAGAGGGGGTGCCCAGGGCTTTATGACTGAAGCAAGGCACGGGCTCTTGCTGTTCTTCCCCTGTCCCTACATGTGGGGTGAATTGTGTCCCCCAGAAATCTAAGTTTAAATCTTATCCCCCACTACTTGTGAATGTAACCCTATCTGGAAATAGAGTCTTTGCAAATGTCATCAAGTTAGGACAAGGACACGCCAGTGAGAGCAGGATAGCTCTAATCCAGTATGACTGGTGCCCTTAGGAGGAGAAAAGCAGAGATGCTGGGAGAAAGCCTTGTGGCAGGGGAGGCTGAAGCTGGAGAGGCGCTGCTGAGAGTTCCACACTCCAAGGCCCGCCAGCAGCTGGAAGAGGCGAGAAAGAGCCTCCGGAGAAAGCACATCCCTGCTGACACCTTGACTTCAGACTTCTAGCCTCCAGAACTGAGGGCAAATAAATTTGTATTGTTTTTAGCCACTGGGATTGTGGTATCTTGTTATAGTAGCCCCAGGAAATCAATACACCCCCATAGTGCCACTTTTCACCCTTCTCATAGTCACTGGGTGGCTGAGTTCCAAGCAAGTGGACGGGGCAAGGACAAAGGGAAAAGGGCACAGGCCAGCCTAGGCCATCTCTTGTCATCAGGAAAATAATAGTTTTCATGAACACACTGCCCAGTAGACAGCTGCCTGCTCTCATTGGCCATGAGGGTCTGGGGAAGTGAGCATTAAAAAAAAAAAAACCTGGCTCGGCGCCTGTGGCTCAACGGGCTAAGGCGCCAGCCACGTACACCTGAGCTGGCGGGTTCGAATCCAGCCCGGGCCCGCCAAACAACAATGACGGCTGCAACCAAAAAATGGCCGGGCGTTGTGGAGGGCACCTGTAGTCCCAGCTATTTGGGAGGCAGAGGCAGGA
>CAUYON010114445.1:0-12210 GCA_963573935.1 Arctocebus calabarensis | reverse complement strand
CCCTAGTAGCTGGGACTACAGGTGCCCGCCACAGCGCCCAGCTATTTTTTTGTTTTGCAGTTCGGCCGAGGCCGGGCTTGAACCCGCCACCTTCGGTATATGGGGCCGGCGCCCTACTCGCTGAGCCACAGGAGCCGCCCTGTATTTTTGTTTTCTTTAGTCAACCTGGTAGAGCCAGGACCAGAACCTCTCTCTCCTGCCTTCCAGTGCTGTGCTTTGTCACCACTCCATCCTTGTTCCTATTCCCTTGCCACACATGATTTTATTTTTGAGACAGAGTCTCACTAGAGTGCTGTGGCATCACAGCTGTGTGTGTGTGTGTAGGGAGGGTGAGGGGATGGTCTGTTAGAGAGAGGAAGGAGATTCAGTGAAGATTGCTTCTCAGCAGCCAGGGCTCCAGCCCCCTTCCACATCCAAGGCCCAGCTAAAGCAAGTAACTGGAAGGAACAAGGGGTGGATGGGGCTGAGCTTCAGGGAAAGGCTCTGACCTTGGTGGGGAAATCCCCATCCTGGAAGCTAAGGAATTCGGTCTGGAGCCAACCAGAGACTCGATCATCTTCACAGCCCTTTGTGGCAAGCCGAGCACACCAGAAGTCCATGCGGAGCCCACCATACAAATCCAGCCCGTAAAAGCGGCCCAGTTCTAAGGACCCTATCTGTGTCATGAAAGACAGGGAAGAGGTGTACACCATGCCCTGTGTGGGCCTTCCTTTTACCCATCCTACCCCCCCTGCCGGCTGCCACCCATTGCTGCCTTCCCCACTGTGGGCTATCCAGTTCAGTACCTGGGTGCCAACGGACAGGCTCTGGGAGGTGAGCAAGGGGCTGACAAAGGGGGTCTTGTGGGAGTTGTCACATGGCTGCCGCTGCAGGTTGGCCTCTGAGTGGCACTGCTCCAGCTTCAGGGAGCAGAAGCCACAGAGGGCACAGGTCGATATATGTCGCCGCCCAAGGTTGTCACAGACCTGAGGCAGGAGTGTGGGTGAGAGGTTGAGGTTGAGACTAAGTGGCCTGCCCTCTTCCACACCTCAGCCCTCTAGAGGGGGCCTGGCAGAACCTTTGTTGGGAGCCTCTTCCAAAGCTTCTCTGACTTTTCTCTCTGCCCTCCTCCCCAAGGGTTCCTCAAGGACCTTGCCTCAGCTCTCTATTTCTTCACCCTCTTTCTAGATGATTTATCTATGCTTAGGCAATTGCCATCTATCTGCTGGTGACACCCAAATCTTTATTGCCAGCTGATTTCTTTCCTGAACTCCAAATCCTCATTGCCAAGTTTCTGACAAATACCACTGGGTGATCCACAATTACCCCTAACCTAACCTCCCTCAAAAGAACTCAAAACCCTCCCTGCTTCTCAATCTGCCCATTAAAATGCTAATATTTACAAAGAGGTCACATAGTGCAGCCACCATGGCTATCAATGCTCTCATCTCATGTAGTTTTCATAAGAACTCTCTAATAGTATAGATACAATAATATCCCCATTTACTGATGAGGAAACCAAGGCCAGTGACATTAAGTAAGTTACTCAAAGCCACCTGCTAATGGATGGTGAAGATGGGACATAAATCTAAGTCCTTCTGACTCTAAAATCGATGCTCTACCTACAAACCTAGGTTAGAAAGCTCCAAACTCTTAGAAGATATTCTTCAGAACAGAGTCTCCATTCCTCCAATGGACTCTGCTCTGAGCTCCCTTCTCACAAGCCAGAGAAGCGTGCAAAGTAGCATCTTCCATCAATGGCTCCTCCTGTCATAGTACATGAAATCTTTCTTTTTTTTTAGAGTTGGGGTCTTACCCTGTCCAGGCTGGAGTACAGTGGCGTGATCACAACTAACTGCAACCTTGAACTTCTGGGTTTAGATGATCCTCCTGCCTCAGTTTCTTGAGTAGCTGGGACTACAGGCATATACCACCATGCCTGGCTAATTTTTTTTGTGTTGCTATGTTGCCCAGGCTACTCTTTTTTTTTTTTTTTTTGCGACAGAGCCTCAAGCTGTCACCCTGGCATCCAATTCCTGGGCTCAACTGAGTCTCTTGCCTCTGCCTCTCAAGTAGCTGGGACTACAGGCACCGGCCACAACGCCCGGCCATTTTTTGGTTGCAGCCTTCATTGTTGTTTGGTGGGCCGGGCTGGATTCGAACCCGCCAGCTCAGGCATACGTGGCTAGTGCCTTAGCCCGTTGAGCCACAGGTGCCAAGCCTGCCCAGGTTACTCTTGAACCTCCAATCTCAAGTGATCCTCCTGCCTCTCTCCTGCCTGCTTGGTCCTCCCAGCAGCATATAAGGGAGGCCTTACCAATCACATCCCTGACAAAAAAATGTTATTGACTTCTCTGTGCCACTAATTTAAATACAAATGCTTGAGACTGCCATACAAAATTTTCACATTATGGGGCGGCGCCTGTAGCTCAGCGAGTGGGGCGCCGACCCCATATACTGAGGGCTGTGGGTTCGGGCCCGGCCTCAGACGAACTGCATCAAAAATTAGCCGGGCGCTGTGGCGGGCGCCTGTAGTCCCAGCTACTTAGGAGGCTGAGGCAAGAGAATCGCTTGAGTCCAAGAGCTGGAGGTTGCTGTGAGCTGTGACTCCACAGCACTCCACCGAGTGCGACAGAGTGAGACTCTGTCTCCATTAAAAACAAACAAACGCGACAGAGTGAGACTCTGTCTCCATTAAAAACAGACAAACAAACAAACAAAATTAGCCGGGCGCTGTGGCGGGCGCCTGTAGTCCCAGCTACTTGGGAGGCGGAGGCAAGAGAATCGCTTAAGCCCAAGAGCTGGAGGTTGCTGTGAGCTGTGACTCCACAGCACACTACCGAGGGCGATAGAGTGAGACTCTGTCTCCACAAAAAACACTACCCTAAAAAAAAAAAAAAAAAAAAGGAAAAAAAAATTTTCACATTATGACCCTATCTCTTTGACCTTGATTCCTGCTGCTCTGCTCCACATAAAATGGACTCCTTATTGTCCCCTTACCCAAGCCATAAAATCCAATGAGCCCTCTCCATGACCCCTGAACTTCTTACACGTTTATACAAACCTCTCTCCAGCACCTACCATACTCCTTCCATAACACTACTGTATTGGGATTAACCCTCTCATGGGCTCTCAGCCCTAACAGGCAGGCACAGTATGTTCATTGTTTTTTTTTGTTGTTTGTTTGTTTTTCTGAGACAGAGCCTCAAGCTGTGACCCTGGATAGAGTGCTGTGGCATCACAGCTCACAGCAATCTCCAATTCCTGGGCTCGAGCGAGTCTCTTGCCTCCGCCTCCCAAGTAGCTGGGACTACAGGCGCCCGCCACAACGCCCAGCCTTTTTTTGGTTGCAGCCGTCATTGTTTGGCGGGCCCGGGCTGGATTCGAACCCGCCAGCTCAGGTGTACGTGGCTGGCACCTTAGCCCGTTGAGCCATAGGCACCGAGCCAGTATGTTCATTGTTAAAGCCTCATGAAATTTCCACTTTCCTCTGCCTCAGAGCCTTTGCACTACTATTCCCTCTACCAAAAGCCTTCCATCTGGCTCCTCCTTTTGCCTAGCTAGCTTCTCTGTTCTTCATGTTTCAGTTTAAACATTAGTTCCTCTATAAAGCATTCTTTGATCCACCTGAACATGGAAAGCTGTCCCTCACCCCCACCTGCCCTCTTTGCACTTTGTGTTTACCCTGTTACAGTACTGATCCCAGCATAATGTCCCCTATATGCACTGCTAACATCTCAAATACCTGGTACAGAGTTGATGCGTTCCAAAATCAGTATTTCTTGAACAAGTGTGCTTATGAGCTCTCAGAAAATGTGTGCTAAATTGTATTATTTGAAAAGCTAAAGTATATTTCCCTGAGAATAAACTTGATAGGTGTTGAGGATACAATGAGAAAGAAAATCTCTTTACAGATTCCCTGGAATGGAAGCCTATGAAGTTTATGGAAAAAAGGAGAGCTGCATGTAAGGCAAATGCTAGGCAATGAAGACAGTGAACTGGATCCAGAGGTTACTCAAAGAGAAGAAATATCAATTCCAGACCAGGTCTTGAGCCTTCCTACTTTAAAGTAGGCTGAAGATACCTCCCAAAGAAGAAAGGCCCATGGAGAGATTCTTTACAACTATGCCTCATGATTTCCCTGACCATCCCCACTCCAGCACAGTGCCAGGCCCAGAGGCTGCCCAGGGGAACATATCCATTAAATACTACGGCAGGCATACCGACTTCCCGAAACCAAGGATCTCCTCCTCTATGTACTTCCAGGCCTTGGCAGTGGGGGTAATGACGCAGGTGTTCTCCACAATTGAATAGCAGAGCACCAACATGGCTTCCATGTAAGGCAGCTGCAGGAGGCTGCAAGAAGACAGCATTGATGGGGGGTAGGGAAGGAATGGGCCAGCTGGGTGGGTGGAAAGTTGGATCCTCTTTCTTTCCCTCCCCTTGGCATCTGGTCTTGGTCATACACAGACAGCCTGCTCAGCATGGGGCCTTAGAGGCCTTTGGATCAATTACCTCCTTTTACAAATGAGGAACTAGGGTCCAAAAGGAGAAATAACCTTGTCAGGTTGCAATGCTTATCTGGGCAAGAGACAAGACCAGAACCCAAGCCCTGGTAGGGAATGAGCCTGTGGGGCAGCACTTTGGCCAATGATGGGCACAGAGTGGCTGAGGTAGGCAGTTGCTGGCTATGCCAGAAGCCCCAGCAGGTCTGTGCAGGACTAGAGGCTGGGGCTTGGAGAGTGGGATTCTCATTCCCAAAGGCAGCAGCAGAGAAGGCAGGGCCAATGAGGGAGTCAGAACTTCTTCTACCTGCCAGGATTTTGGTTTCTCCAGTAGGACTCCTCATCATACATTTCGTTCATTTCATCCATTTCCTGGGCTGACCGAATGAGCTCCTGGATGTTCTCCATCATCATAGGAGTAGACTCCACTTCCCGTACTCGGGGAGTGAAAGAGGAAGGGTTAGAAGAAGAGTCAGAGTGGAATTGGGGCTCTGCATCTGCCTGCAGCCCAGACATCCCCTCCAGGCCCTCCTCTGTCCCCTGTCCTTCTTCCTGCTTCGCCTCCTCCTCTTGCTCCTCCTCTTGCTCTTCTTGTTCTTGTGCCTCCTCCTGCTTGTGTTCTTGGGTCTGCTCCTGCTTGTGATCTATTCCTTGCTCCTGCTTGTGGTCCGACGTTTGCTCCTGGCCTCCCAGGGACAAGGAGGATTGAAGGAGCTCCTCCACGTTGTTGTTAAGCCGCTCAGGCCAGGGAGGGAAGGCTTGTCTTTCTGTGGCTGCAGTAGGATTTGGGAGGGACCGAGGAAAAAAAGGGAAAGAGATGGTCAGACTTCTGGCCTGTGTCTTGACTGTTCATAGAAGGACACATACAAACTCAAAGGAAAGCGGACTGAATCACACTTGTATACACAGTTAAGGAGCAAAGAACACAGAAAATATAAATATTAATATAAAAGGACATTCCCATGGCAATTGTGGTTTTGGTAACATGAGTCACCTTCCCACCTCCCTGACCAGTGCTCTTCTTACCTAACTACCACCTCAAATACCACCTTTTGTCCTTTTCTCTTAGGACATACCAAATATTTCGAGTAGCTAGCAACTAATCCTTCTAAAGGGAAGATGGTAGCTTATAAAAGTCCCTGAGGATTCCAAGGCAGGAATGTCTTTTGAGCTAGGAAAGATGGATTCAGGGCAGAATTATAAATAATTATAGAAGAGATTCTGGTCCAGGAGAGCCTTAATGCATATTCATAAAAAAGTAGACTTAGCAGCTAGGCATGGTGGCTCACACTTGGAATGCTAGCACTCTGAGAGGTTGATTGGGGTTGGGGTGAGTGAAATTCCTTGAGGCCAGGAGTTTGAGACCACTCTGGGCAACACTGCAAGACTCTGAGATTCCATCTCTACAGAAAATTTCAAAAATTAGATGGGTGTGATAGTGCAGAGCTGTGGTTCCAGCTACTCCAGAGGCTGAGGCAAAAGGATTGCTTGATCCCAGGAGATCCAGGCTGCAGTGAGCTATGATGATGCCACTGTACTCTAGCCAGGGCAACAGACAGCAAGCCTCTGTCACCAAAAAAAAGGCTTGTCACTTGTAGCTTAAGCAGCTAGGGCGCCAGCCACATACACCATAGCTGGCAGGTTCAGCCAATTTTTTTTTCTTTTTTTTTCAGTTTTTGGCCAGGGCCGGGTTTGAACCTGCCACCTCTGGTATATGGGACCAGCGCCTTACTCACTGAGCCATAGGCGCTGCCCAGAGCTGGCAAGTTTGAATCCAACTCAGGCCAAAAAATAGCTGGGCATTGTGGTGGGCGCCTGCAGTCCTAGCTCCTTGGGAGGCTGAGACAAGAGAATAACTTAGACCCAGGAGTTTGAGGTTGCTGTGAGCTGTGATGCCATAGCACTCTGCCCAGGGTGACAGCTTGAAACTGTCTCGAAAAAAGAAAAAAGCTCTCCCTGCTGTAAACAGCTGTCTGTTAGCGCTCCCTTCCCACCCACATGCTTCCCATTTCCCTACCATGGATGCCTTATATCCTGGGCTCTGGGAATCGTGGAAGGAGTAGCTGGTGGTCTCCCAGGCACTGTGAGGCTCTCACCTGTGAAGTGGGGTGACATGGGGGAGGTCATCGTGGTGGGCGAGACTTCGGCTAGAGCTTCCACCTCCTTGAGAGTGTTAGGTGAGAGAATAGAGACTGGCTGGGAGCACCGGACCCTCTGCAGGGAGAGAAGGAAAATGGGAACGCCTTTCCCGAGGGCAGACTTCTGCTCCAGCTGATTCCTCAGCCCCTTTTCCAGCATGTCTCATTTCTCACAGTTCCTGGGCAGGGATAAAGGGACACGGTCCTTGCTGGAACCCTCTAGATGTGAGAAAGGGTCCCTTTCTGGAAGATAAAATTCTGTCTGGACCACATCCTTCCCATCAGTTTTTTGTGTTTGACTAGGATGAAATCACTGACCTGTTAGAAGAAAATGGAAGGGCTTGTCTCTTTGCCTCTTCCCTACTTTTCTTGAAGTAACAAGATTGTAATCTAAATGCCCAAGGTGAGTCTGTATTCATATATAATTTGGGTAAATGACTGGCAAACAGAAGGGAAAGAGGATCCAAGGATGGTCCTCCTGAGGGCCCCTCCTCAACTCTCCAATGCCACTGCCTCTGTCTTGGCCCTGGAACACCAGATCCAACCTTTGGTGTGGGCCTCACCTTGGCATAGTAGACGTGGTTGGAACAACGATACTGAGTAAACTGGCAGAAGGACTCAAACCAGGAGGCATAAGGAAGGTCAGAGCAGACAGCACCTGAGAAAGGGCAGAGTGGAGATGAACACACAAGGAGAGCTGAGAGGAGGGGGATGGACTTCTTGATGTCTGAGTGGAGAACATGGGCTTAGGGTGAGGTGCCTACCATACCCTTCCCAGTCTCACATGAGCACTGGGCTTTTGCCCTGAGATTTGGTGAACGCTTTGGGTGCCTCAGTTTCCTCACTGGTCCAGTCCTCACCGTCAGGCACTAAGCCGTGGTTTTCATACTGATCCAGCTGGACGAGTGTGGGGTTCCGGCAGCCGTGGGTTGCACGGAGACGGCAGGTAGTCTCTGCCTTCCAGGTTGGGGTCAGCAGTGCGAAGAAGCGTTCATATTCGGTAGGAGAGAGAGGGCTGCCTGGAGTGGTGGCCAAAGTCGAATCCTGGCCTGGGGCAGGTGTGAGAGGCACAAGCAGCACTGCAGAGCGGGCGAACAGAGGGATGGATGGACTGAACCCCCAAACCCGCTCCAGGCTCAGGACACTCAGACTAGCACATTAGGAACTGGGGATCCTGGGTGAGTAGTCCCAGCTGACCAGGATGAGGGAATTCTGGGGGTAAAGGCAAAGGTCTAACCCCAGGGTTGCGATCAGGGAGGATCTCAGAAGCAGGAGGAAGCAGACCCAAGGCGACTACCAAGATAAAGCGGTTCAGAAACGGTAAAAGGACTCTGGGGAGGTGGAGGACAGAGCCAGATTGGAAGTCTGAGCAGGTGGGCATCTCTCACCCATCAGGAGTGAGAGAAAGAAGCCCGCGGCTAGCTTCCTCATGGCCCTAGAAGATCTGCCCCGCCTTTCGACGACCAAAGCGGCCTCTAACCGGCCAAGCCAGAGAGCCGTGGGAGCGCGGGCTAGCAGGCTGGGAGCAGGCAAAAGGTGCGGCCACACGTCACAAACAGCCGGGGCGCCCGCCAGGCCGGAAGGGCGGGGCTCGGAAACTGACGCGAGATCTGCAGCCAACCGGAGCTGCCGCGGGAATTAAACTCCCCAGACTCATTGAGCAAACTCAAAATAAGGATGGCAAGACCTACCATTTAGTTTCTACAGTGGAGTAGGCCTTGTGCAGTTCTTTATGCGTATTACCTTATTTGCTACAGTTATCTCATAAGGTGGATGTAGTTATCCCTGGTTTACAGATGTGAAAACCAGGACTTAGGGAAGCAACTCGCCCAACAGGTAATAAGAGCTGGTTTTGCGGCCGACAGAGGTGGAATGTACAAGACAAAGTTAAGGCTTATCTAACTAGGTATTAGAGAGGACACTTCCATGCATGAAACGGGCCAAAGGGGAAAACCAGCAGGATTCAGAAGAGGGAGGCCCCAGGGGTAGGATGGCTCTGGGGTGTAACATGGGTTTCCAAGAGGGAGGTGAGGAAGACAATCCATTCAAGTATGGAAGGAAAAGTTTTGTTTTGTATGTTTCATGTTTAAAATAAGAAATCAAGCTAATATTTAGCATAATAATACACATATGTAACACAAATACATCATTTATTGGAAATTAAGTGGAAGATGTTTTATGGAGATGTAAAATTTACAAAGTTTTGGTATCCCTGGTCGGAGGCATGTTCTCCAGTCACTTTTGTCTTTCCCAAGTTGCGAAGTTGTGGGTTCTGGTGCACAGGTACCACTTCTGGTTTCATGTCTTCTTCTTCTGGCATGCCACCCTCCCACCTCTCATCCAATCCAGAGGATGCAAAAAGAATGCTTAGCACATGTACTAAAATAGTGTCTCTACAATAAACACAGCAAGTCAACATGTATAGCTTTTATTTACCTACCCAAATTCCTTTTACATGTGAGTTATCTGCATTCCACCTTGCCCCCTTTCCCATTCCCAAGGCCAGGATGAATCCCCTTGGCACAGAGAAAGGGGTGCTCCTTCAACTAGGGCCAAAGCCCAGATGATCTGGAAGAGCCCCCGCCATGAAAAAAGCAGGAAGAGAATGGAGAAGCAAGTTTATCACACCTAGCCCCCCACAGGAGGAGGAGGAATGAAGAACCCCCCATACACAGGGGGAAGGGGAATGAAGAATGGAGAAGCAGGTTTATCACACCTAACCCCCATGCTATTGCCCCAGTCTCTAATTACAAAGCAAGGGGAATAAAGAGGACCCTCCCTCTGAAATACAGCACCAACCTCAGCATGGAGGCAAGAGGACAGTGGGCAAGACCACTTCCCTTTGAAGGGGGAGGGCTGAAGGAGAGCACATACCGTTAAGTGGCCGCAGCACCCCTCCCTACCAGGGTTTGGATGCAGCCTCAGCACCGGGAGTAGGGAGAGGGGAGGAGAAGGGATGACAATAATGCGCCATCCACTTCTCCCTGAACCCCTTGCCCCAGCACAGGCATTCCTCTGCCTAATAGCCCAAGTCAAGGGATGTGGAGGAAACTGTGTTGTAATCCAAGGCCCGTATCTATTTCTTTTTCCGTTCTTGGGAGCAGCGTGGGCAAAACCTGAAAAGGAACATGAAAGAGAGGGAGAGAAAGAGAGTGAAAGGGAAAATGCCCGTTACCACTCAGCTTAGGGACCCTCCAACTCCTGCCACAACTCTCTCACTTACCACTTCCCCCGAGGCTTGGTTGTCAGCCCCACACAGGCAAAGTGGAACCACTCGATGGAACACTGGAAGAGGAAGAAGGTGGAAGAAGCAGAAGTCAGGAGCCAGGGTGAGGCAGAAGGAAAGGAAGCCCCCCACAGATTTCTCAGGAATATCCCTTTATTCTATCCCTTTGGAGAGTTCTTGGAAGTCCCAAGGCCAATAAGTTTTGACCACCTTCCTTCTATTATGAAGTCCCACTATTCAAGTGTGTGGTTTTTCCCTCCTGTACCCACTCCCTTCATTCCTCTCAGAACCCTCCATCCTAAGGCAAAATGGTTCTCACATCAGGGTTGTCACAGCCAATCATCTCTCCATATGAGACCTGGTGACAAAGGCAATAGGTGGGTTCATTGGGATCCACAGGCATATCCAACACATCAGAGGGATGGACACTGCCAAAGGTCACTGAGGGCATCCCATACTCAGGACTTCTGCATGCCAAAAGGAAGAGAAAATGTCATTTGTGGGAATAGAAGCTACAACCTGAGGCTTTCAGAGGTGGTACAAGGAGATCTTGGTGGGGCAAATAATTTCTGGCTTCTCCTCTCTATCCAGCAGATACCAAAATGATAAGCAAAAGAGTTAAGTTATTGGCATAGAAGACAAGAAAGTGGCAAAGGGCAGTGCAGGGTGCAAGTAGGGCACCAGAAGAGAACAATATGTCATCTGGCAAAGGAAAACCTGATATACTCACGTGCGCACAAGTTTTAACTTCTTTTGGGCAGCCTTGGGGGCTTCTTCATCTGAATTTTTCCCTTTGGAACGAGCACGAGCAGCTTTCTTCTCCTTTTGGGTCCGGCCTTAGGAAAGAAGGGGAAAGCCAGAGACAGGAGACAGAAAAATGGGTTAAGTCCTCTCTCTCTCCCCTCTTTCCAATCTGGTGCTGCCTGTCCCGTAGGCTTCTTCTCCCTTTGAATCCTTGCCCCACCTCTCACAGCCCCACCCCCCTCCTCACTCTTTTTGCCTTTGCTAGAAGAGCTGTCATAGTCACTTGACTCAATCTGTTTCTCCTTCAGATCAGCCTCGAAGCGGGCTAGGTCTGTGTCCAGTCGCCGAATGTGTTTGTCCACCTGGGTGGAAAGGAAGGAAAAGGGAGAGCTATAAGGCTGATTCCAATACAAGAAAATAGGTTGAGGTAGTTTCTATGCATCTCCCAGGCCCAAGATAGATCCCAACACAGCTGAAGGAGGGGTCTAAGACCCTAAGGATTAGATGGGAGAAAGGTGGGGAGCCGTGAACAGGGCCATACCATCTCATAGGTCTGCATGGCAAGCTGCACCTTGTCGTCACCAAATTCCTTGCACTTGCCATAGGCTTCCTGGATCTGTTTGAGAAGGGCCAATTTTTCCTCGGAGCTCAGGCTGCGGGCGCTACTCATATACTCAGTGGCCAACTTGTCAATTTCAGCCTTTAGGTCTACAACAGAGACAGAGGCCTGGTCATAATGGCCCGAGTGGCTAGGTGAAACACACTTCTTCCTCTTGTTCCTTGGACTTTTTTCATTGGTCATGATAACCTTCCAAATAAAATGTATTGAATGTTCATTGGAACTGTGCCATACTCAAGTAATGCAACATATTGACAATGTTTGTTTTAAAGATGTCTTCAAGGTGTTGGAAACACTATCATAGTTGTAACTTAAATTACTGAAATACAATGAGGGATCCTTTGCACACCACATTAATGTGAAGTATACTTTTCTTGATGTCCGAAGATGCTTCTTTGTAGGGCTTGCTGCTTCTTGATCCATGGATTTTGTCTCAAAAGCTGCCTCATGTCTTGCCTCAAAACATCCCACAGCATTTGTGATTGCTGCAAACCAGGCTGGGTCCCCTGCTGCTGCTGGCTTCCAGGTGTGTACATCTATTTTATATAACTTTATTATTTTTTTCTTTTTTCTATTTCATACATTTTAAAATTAGGCCCTACTTCTGCCATGTAATAGTTCTTCTGCTTATTTTACTGCCCACTCTATTTTACTCATCATTTGTGACTGGCTTATTATTTTCCATCACTTTTTTTCTGTCTGTTCATCTTAAATATTGTTCCAAACATTTTAATAATGAAAGATTAATGATGTTCCAGGACACTGAGACTGTATTTGTCTACTGCCTAATATTTGCTGGGGCTCATAACAAATGTCAATAAAAAGAGATAAAAGTGACTATAACGGGCAGTGCCTGTAGCTCAGTGAGTAGGGTGCCAGCCCCATGTACCAAGGGTGGCAGGTTCAAACCTGGCCCTGGCCGAACTGCAGCAAAAAAATAGCCAGGCTTTGTGGCGGGCACCTGTAGTCCCAGTTACTTGGGAGGCTGAGACAAGAGAA
>CAUYON010114444.1:0-15226 GCA_963573935.1 Arctocebus calabarensis | reverse complement strand
CCAGCCTGGGCCGCCAAACAACAATGACGGCTGCAACCAAAAAATGGCCAGGCGTTGTGGCGGGAGCCTGTAGTCCCAGCTACTTGGGAGGCGGAGGCAAGAGACTCGCTTGAGCCCAGGAATTGGAGGTTGCTGTGAGCTGTGATGCCATAGCACTCTATCTAGGGTGACAGGTTGAGGCTCTGTATAAAAAAAATAAAAAATAAAAAATAAAAAAAAATAAAGGATGCCAAGGAAATAAAAGCAAATTGTCAGCATTTGTTATCAGATGGTACTGAGCAAGTACTCGGATGCTAGTCCATGGACAGGGAAAAAGGGTTTAAGAATAAAGGTTCAGACTGTAAGGAAGGAAATTGAAAAGCTCAAGGAGCAGAGTATGGCCAGGTCAGTGCCTCTGTTTATGAAATGGGTGGGCATGGGGAGGGCAGGATTCTTAAAGGGAAGGATTTAAACTATTAACATAAGTTTTCTATTGATGCTGTAATCAGTTATCATGAAGTTCATGGCTTGAAACAGCACACCTTTATTATTTTATAGTACTGACTTGAAACAGCACACCTTTCTTATTTTATAGTACTGTCCTGGGAGGCCTGACCCAGGACTCAGGGGGTAGAAACCCAGCTGTCAGTAGGCTGTGTCCCTTGTTGGAGACTCTAGTGTGGAATGTTTCCCTGCCTTTTCCTGCTTCTTCCTCCACCCTGACAGTTGGCAGTAGGTTGAGTTCTCCCCTCATCCTGTCTGACCTCTTCTTCTGCACCCTCTTCCACTTTTAAGGACCCGTGTGATCACATTGGGCCCACTGGAAAATCAGCTGACAGCAGCTTTACCTTCATCTGCCTCTTAAGGTAACATATTCACAGGTTATGAGGATTAGGACATGGATATCTTTGGGACCCATTAGCCTACTGACCACATAAATCATACAGTTTATTTGTATTTTTATTTCAGTTAAAATTTGAATAAAATTTTGCTTTTGAGTTATTATAAAAGTACATTCTTAATTTTGTCGTTGTACTCCCAAGGGTCACTGTTTTTCAGTGCCCTAGTGAGTTATCTTACTTGAATTTTATAGGGTAATGAAATTCAGGGAAGCTATTCTTTCCAGAAACCATCTGAAGCTTGCTTTAAGTATAGGCAAACCTTAGTTTTTGCCACTTCACAAATGTAATAATTATTACAAACCTTACACATATAATCTGCCCTTCGGATTCTGGAGCAGCACCGAAACCTACAAGGAGTTGAGAAAAATAGTTCATAGGTGAAGCAGCTTCTGGGCATCAGGAAGGGAGAAGGGGTGCAGGCATGGAGAACGTGGTAGGTGCATGGGAAGGGCCCGGCATGGAGACCATGGTGGGTGTGTGGGAAGGGCCCGGCAAGTGCAGGAAGTGAAGTGCTTTGTCTGCCTGTGAGCAGCACAGCAGAGGCAACAGGAGAAAAAGAGACATTGAAAAAAGGAAGTCAGAGAAGGTGAGAGTATGGAGAGGGGGGCAGTCATAGCCTGAGAGTCCCAGGCGGCGGTGGCAGAGAAGAGACCAAAAGGAAAACTGCTCATACTTGGGTGGGTTGGGCTCAGGACAGCCACTGGCCTCTGTGTACTGTCACAGAAGCCCGGGGGGTGCCTGGGGACCTCTCTCTGAACCTGAGCTCCTGTGGTACATTCTGACCTCACTGAGGAAAGGACTGGCTTTTCTCTTGGCATCTCCTCAGCCTGGCACAGCAGTTTTCAGGTTTTTTTGGTCTCAGGGTTCTAGAACATTTTTAACAATTTATAGTGTGGAAAATTAGTGAAACCTTTGTCATACTTGGCTGCTGGGAATGTAGAGTGGAGTAGCTGCTGAGGAAAACAGGCAGTTCCTCATAAACTTAGACATGGAGTTAATATACGAAGCAGCACATTCACTGTTAGGGGTATATGCTGAAGAGAATTGAAAACCTGTGTTTGAAACTTGTGTACAGGTAGCACCTGTGGCTCAAAGGAGTAGGGTGAGGCCCCATATGCCAGAGGTGGTGGGTTCAAACCCAGCCCCGGCCAAAAAAAAAAAAAAAAAAGAAACTTGTGTACAAAGGTTCATGGTGGCATTATTTGTAATAGCCAAAAGGTGGAGGCAGCGCAAGTGCCGTCAGTAGATGAATGGATAAATAAGACAGGGTACATCTGTACAGTGTAATACAGGTTGAACTTCTCTAACCTGAAAATCCAAAATCTGAAATGCTCTAAAATCTCAAACTTTTTGAGCACTGACATATGGAAACCCTTATTTGAGTGTTTTGGATTTTGAATTTTTTGGATTAGGGATGCTCAACCAGTAAAATTATAATGCAGATATTCCCAAATCTGAAAAAATCCAAAATCCAAAGCGCTTCTGGTCTTAAGCATTTTGGATAGAAAAGTCAAGTTGTATTATTTAGTCATTAAAAAGAGAAAGATATTGATACTTTAGGATGAACTTTAAAAATGGGCGGCACCTGTGGCTCAGAGGAGGAGGGTGCTGGCCCCATATGCTGGAGTTGGCGGGTTCAAACCCAGCCCCAGCCAAAAACTGCAACAAACAAACAAAACATTGTGCTAAGTGAAAGAAGTCAGTAACAAAAGACCGCATATAGTATGGTTTTATTTATATGAAATGTCCACAACAGGGAAATCTGTAGAGACAGAAAGTAGGTTAGTGGTTGCCAGGGGATGGGGCAGGGGAGGATGGGAGGGATTAGTAATGGATATGGGGTTGCTTTTTAGGGTGATGAAAACGTCCTGGAATTAGTGGTGGTGATTGGACAACCTTGTGATTATACTAGAATCCAGTAAGTTGTACAGTCATGCACCACATAATGACCTGTTAGTCCGGGACAGACTGCAAATGATGGTGGTCTCCTAAGAATAAAATGGAGCTGAAAATTCCTTTGGCCCAGTGACATTACGTTGCCGCACAATTACTTTATTTTAAAATTAGTGTAGCCTCAGTTTACAGTGTTGGTAGAGGCAGCATATAAGATATAACAACATCCTAGGCCTTCCCATTTACTTGCCACTCATTTATTGACTCACACAGAGGAATTTATGGCCTTGCAAGCTCTAGTCATGGTAAGCGCTATACCTTTTTTTTTTTTTTTAGCCTTTATACTGTATTTTTACTGTACTTTTTAATGTTTATGTGTGTTTAGATATAAAAATAGCTACTGTTATGTTCTGGGTGCTTACACGATTCAGTACAGTAATATGTTGTACAGGTTTGGAACCTAAGAGCGAGGAGCTATACCCTATAGCCTAGGTATGTAGTAGGCTGTACCACTTAGGTTTGTATAGGTGCACTCTGTGGTGGTCAACAGCCATGAAATCACTTAACAACACTGTATCGCAGTCATTAAGCAACATATGACTATACCTTTTTAAGTAACGAACGTTATGGTATGTGAATTATATATCATTAAAAACAGTTGTGGAGGGTGGTGCCTGTGGTTCAAAGGAGTAGAGCGCTGGCCCCACATGTTGGAGGTGGTAGGTTTGGGCCCAGCCCCAGCCAAAAACTGCAAAAAACCCCAAAACAAAAAAAACAATTGTGGAGTACAATGAAGAATTTTTGTCTGTAGACATTTTTTTTATAATAGAAATTAAAACTTGTAATTTAAAAATAATATTTTAACAATATTATATGTTAAGATTACCTTTTTTCCTCAAAAGTTAGCCAAATTCTCTAAAAAAAAAAATTTAGTGAGAAGAGTAGCATTCTTAAAATTATGCTTTTAATATCTGGTTAATAGAAGGCAGCTAGAATCTCCTGTGCTTCTGTGTTGATCTTTGTGATCCATTGCTTTCTTTAAAGTATATGAAGAAAATCTAGCCTTATACAAGTTAGTTTAGAAGAGGAAAGAGTATTGTTTTGTAATCTGTTTAGAGAATATGGATATTCTTTGTAGTCACATCAAAACTTGACAAATGTTACTTTATTAAGGGTTAGTTACAGTGTGGAATCTGGAACCATTTTCTTTGTTCCATTAAAATTTATTGGTCTAGCTTATACTTTGAATAGATCTCGTGTAAGATTTTGTAACATCATGCTTTGTCATTTGGAAGAGTATTGGTTCACTAAAGTTGTGTAGAGCTTCCAAATACTGACACTTTTCGTTATCTTCTCTAAAATCACATTTCTTTTTTTTTTTTAAATTTTTATTAAATCATAATTGTGTACATTGGTGCAATCATGGGGCACAATGTGCTGACTTTATATACAATCTGAAATATTTTCATTGAAAATCACATTTCTTAATATTGCTTATCTCATCTGAAAAGTCTTAATCATTGGGAAGCTTTCAAGGTCATGGTGGCAGATATGTTTTCTAGGGTTCAAACTTATAAGTGACAAAACCCTCCGTTTCTTTTTGATTGGCTTCATTGGGTGTGATTTTCAATGTTTCGAAATGTAAAAGAAGATGGAAGGATTTTTTGGCAGAATTTTGCCTGGCCTTATTTACATGGGTAACTCCCTACAGGGGTTACCAGAGTCCTTGCAGTTGCTGCTTGAGCTAGGATGGGTTATGTGTGTAAGAAAAGTTTGGAGGGCTTTTTTTTTTTTTTTTTGCAGTTTTTGGCCAGGGCTGGGTTTGAACCCACCACCTCCAGTGTATGGGACCGGCGCCCTACTCACTGAGCTACAGGCATCACCATGGAGGGCTTTTTTGTTGGTTTTGCAGAAGGGAGTGAGGAGGAGAATGGAGTGCAGAGCTGTGTGTTGGGCCAGGGAGGGGGTTTCCGCCCCAGGGAGTTATAACATGTGTAGGTCATTGTGGTTCACAGACGCTGTTCCATCCTGCCCTGTTTGGTGCTTACCATCGTTAGACACAGAGAGTGTACTGTTGCACTTGTTTTATGGGTGTGGAAAAGGAGACTCAGAAATGCTAGTGCAGCTACCTGAATGAAATGTTAGCGTAGTTGTCTAAACGAGGTGGAATGGGCCGCAGTCCTTAGCCTGCTGGTTTGTTCGCAGCCGCACTAGGCTTGTTTCATTGGTGAGAAGCCAAGATGGAGATTTCTTGTGGCCCCTGTCCAGGGAGACACTGTTGGAGTGATGGAGTGGCAAGTTAAAAGGAGCATGCAGGGTCTTAACTTGTGGCCATTTACAGAGGCAGGACCCTGCCCAAGATTTGGTTTGAATGACAAAGACTGGAGAGACTGCTCAGTGCACCCAGAGAGTATGAAAGGGCTTATTACTCACGTAGTGAGAGCAGGACAGCTCTTAGGACAGAAATGTCTTGGGAGAGCAGGAAAATAGACTGGCTTGGCTTGGACTCTGGTAAGGGGCGGGGCTGGCCCAGGGCTTCCGTTTCTGCCCTTCTGGACCTGGGTGTTTGAACTTTCTGCAAGTGCCAAAAGAGGGAAGGGGAAGGCTTTCTTATCAGCTTGCCCAGATGGGGGGAAAAGGGGAGTGGGCCTGAAAGTTATCAGCAGTCAGACATCAAAAATGGAGCCAGATTCTGTATTACAGGAAAAAACTTTTCTCCAGGGACCTAGCAAGTAGCAGTTGATTCAGAGTTCAAGATTTAGTAGAGAACCAGCAAGGGGAGTGATGAAGGGAGCTACTGGCAGGACCTGTTGACTTAGCTGCAACTGTAACTGCCCGATTTGCACGGTCCGCAGTCTGCATGCCATGATGCTCCACATTTCCTCCTCTGCAATAAAGTGATGCATTTTAGCTGATTTAGAATGATGTGAGACCGCGAATGACGTTAAGTGTGTGGGAAAGAAGAGGATGTGGTGCGGAGAGGCCATGACTGCAGGGGTGTTGCCTTCTCTTACTGAGAGTTCTGTCTTCCATGGCCTCCAGTTCCCTTGCTCCCTCTTACCCTGAGAGTTGGGAGGAACAGTTGATGAGCTGTCTGCTGGGGGATTTGAAATCCCATTTTGCCAAACAAGAAGATGAACTACAGCCATTCATCACCTCCAGGGATTTTAATACCCATCAATCTGAGGCCGTCACAGGAAGCAGTTCCCACAGCCTAGGGAAAAAGTGTGACGTCAGGAGTTTGTATGAGAGGACTGCTTTGTGATGGGAATGTTTGGATTTGGGAAAGTGCCCTAGTTTCTAACTTAGGTTACACTTGGAAGATGTTTTTTGGAAGCAAGTAAGATGTGAACTCTAACTCTGTGACTCCAGTTATTTTTTTTAATGTTAAGGAGCCTGACCAGGCATTAGTCTCATTACTGGGGGCTTAGATCTGAAAGTGCCGGTCCCATTTTGGCTTGCGCTTTTTTTCCCAAGACAGAGCCTCAAGCTGTCGCCCTGGGTAGAGTGCTGTGGCATCACAGCTCACAGCAACCTCCAATTCCTGGGCTCAAGCGAATCTCCTACCTCTGCCTCCCAAGTAGCTGGGACTACAGGCGCCCGCCACAATGCCCAGCTGTTTTTTGGTTGCAGCCGTCATTGTTGTTTGGAGGGCCCGGGCTGGATTCGAACCCGTCAGCTCAGGTGTACGTGGCTGGCGCCTTAGTCCGCTGAGCCACAGGCACCGAGCCTTGGCTTGTGTTTTGTAATGAATTCCTGGAGTCAGCCTCGCAGTCAGTCATTGAAGCATTTATGTGCAAGGCATCGATTATACAGTGATTGCTCTGACTGTTTGTTCAGAACTTATTTCTGCCCCACTCTTGACTCCTGGGAACTGAGCCCCCTGTCCAGTCAGGGATATATAAGAGAGTTTTAGAGCCTGAAAGACCTTAGTGATGATTATTTTTCTTGTGTGTTATATTTAAGAAACCTCATAATAACTAACTTCCAACATTTATTTCTTTAAGTGTCAAAAATGCACAAAATTAAAGAGAATAGTTTGATGAATCCCTATGATTTAATAATTTCATGATATTGTCCACTTATAAATATCTGTTAGATGGACAGCCCTTAACTGTGCTTTACCTTTATTATCTCTCAAACAGCCCTGCGGGGTAGATACAAATCTGTCTCCATCTTGAAGGTGAGAAAATTGACAGGTTCAGAGAGACTGGAAAACTTCCCCAGGGTTATCCAGTCAGCAGCTGGCATTCAGAGCCTGTGTCTCCACCAGGCTGCCTGGAGAAGTTTCAAAGCTTGTGTCAGGGAGAAGGAAAATTTCTCCTTCACCCCAGGAAGGTGCACTGAAAGATCAGTTCACAATAAGGCATATTAATAAGAAAAAGATTACAAATTTATTTACAGTGCTCAGGGAGGATTGCAGAGTGATTACCCAGTATCCAGTGGGGTTCAGAAGTATAGAGGAGCGGTGGAGATGAGGAATATAGGTAATTTCTGTTCAGTGGCAATAAATGGTTACTAGGAAGGATGAACAGGCAGATTGACTTGTAAATAATTTTATTTGGAAATTAAATTAACCTGAGTGATAGGTTATTATATTTAAGATAGATTGGGCCAGGTCTGGTTGCATATATCTTTCCTTTTCTGCAGAATACTGGGATAACAGGGAGGGGAAGGAAAGGCAATTGATGGGTCTGTCTTGTTTTATGCAGATAAGGAAGAGCCCCCTCCAAGGCCTGCTGATCTCTGAGGGACTTTAATTGAAAATACTCTTTATTCTAAGGAGTCCTATTTTGGGGTGAAATTTCCTGAGGTCCTTTACTTGCCGACAAATGATGTTGGACTAGAAGTGGGCCCAGGAGATCTGACTTCTTCATTGTCCATTTTATGATGCTTTCTGTGGCTTCTCTTGTGGCTTTCCATTATTCCTTTACAGTTTCTGGGCTTGAAGCTTCTGAGTACCATTTTAACTCTTAACAGGTAGACTGTGGCCTCCCAAGGGTAGTAGTGTAATAGTGTGCTCTAGTGTAGGTGATGAAGGGTGCGTTGTCTGAAGAGAATTTATTTTTTATTTATTTATTTTTTTGAGACAGAGCCTCAAGCTGTCACCCTCGATAGAGTGCTGTAACATCACAGCTCACAGCAACCTCCAATTCCTGGGCTCAAGCGAGTCTCCTGCCTCTGCCTCCCAAGTAGCTGGGACCACAGGCGCCCGCCACAACGCCCAGTCAATTTTTTTTTTTTTTTTGGTTTCAGCCACCATTGTTGTTTGGCGGGCCCGGGCTGGATTCAAACCTGCCAGTTCAGCTGTACGTGGCTGGTGCCTTAGCCCGTTGAGCCACAGGCACCGAGCCTGTATTTATTTTATTATTATTAGTATTAGTATTATTGAGACAGTCTCAAGCTGCCACCCTGGGTAGAGTGCCGTGGCATCACAGCTCACAGCAACCTCCAACTGCTGGGCTTAAGCGATCTTCTTGCCTCAGCCTCCCAAGTAGCTGGGACTACAGGCGCCTGCCACAAGACCTGGCTACTTTTTGGTTGTAGTTGTCATTGTTGTTTGGCAGGCCCGGGCTGGAGTCAAACCCGCCAGCTCTGGTGTGTGTGGCTGGCGCCTTAGCCACTTGAGCTACAGGTGCCGAGCCTATCTATTTTATTTTTTAAAGACAGAATGTCACTCTGGTGCCCTGACTAGAATGCCATGGAATTATAACTCACAGCAACTTCAAGTTATTGGGCTCAAGCTATCCTCTTGCTTCAGTATTTCTTATTTTCATTAGAGACAGAGTCTTGCTATTGCTCAAGTTGCTCTCAAACTTCTGAGTTCAAGCAATCCACCATCTTCCACCTCTCAAAATGCAAGGATTAAAGGTGTGAGCAACCATGTCTGGCCTGGTGATTTAATTTTTTTTTTCTTTTTTGAGATAGAGCCTCACTTTCTCACCCACGGTAGAGTGCCGTCATGTCATAGCTCACAGCAACCTCAAATTCTTGGACTCGAGCAATTCTTTTGCCTCAGCCTCCTGAGTAGCTGGGACTTACAGGTACCTGCCATAACCCCCGGCCATTTTTAGAGACCAGGTCTTACTCTGGCTCAGGCTGGTCTCGAACCTGTGAGCTCAGGCAATCTACCTGCCTTGGCCTCCCAGAGTGTTAGGATTGCAGGCATGAGCCACTGCGCCCAACCCCTGGTGATTTTATTTTTGAACAGATGGATACTTTTAGAGCAAAAATTTAGAAACACAGACAGGTATATCAGGAATGCTACTGGTGAAAAGTATACCAGTATATACAGTAGTTGAGGATATGATTTGCACATAAACTACTATCAAATGTTGGCACACATAAGGGGTGAGCAGACATAGAGAGCCATCATATGTTGCCACCAAAAGCTAGCTATAAAAAAAAGACAGTGGACGGCACCCACTGTGAGTGAGTAGGGTGCCGGCCACATCCAAGGAAGCTGGCAGGTTCAAACACAGCCCAGGCATGCTAAACAACGACAACTGCAGCAACAACAAAAAAATAGCGCCGCATTGTAGCAGGTGCCTGTAGTCCCAGCTACTTGGGAAGCTGAGGCAAGAGAATCGCTTAAGCCCAAGGGGTAGAGGTTGCTGTGAGCTGTGACTCCACAGCACTCTATCGAGGGCCACATAGTGAAACTCTGTCTCCAAAAAAAAAAGTCTGTGGTTGTGGGCACGTATAATGTAATTAGCTTATAGCAGAAGGTTTTATTAAAAGTAGAAGCTAATTCCAGTTTGACCAGGGCAGCGTGTGTGCAGGGGAGGGAGGAGGAAAGGTGTTTGGGGGTGTGAAGCCAGAGAATTAGCCAGGGATTAAATCCTGTAGGGTCTTACCAGCGAAGGACTGGGCTTTTTACCCTGAGTGAGATCAGAAGCCACTAGAGAGCTTTGAGCCGAGGGATTAAACAGCTCACAGAATACATCAACACAGACAATTCAAGCTTTAAAATCCACATTGGGTGATGAAATCAAGTCCAAATTAAAACGAGGAATTCTAATCAGATGACTGATTCAAATACAAAATGCACGCTATAAGGTTCTATACAGTGATTACCAGCTGGCCACAGATGTGGATGGATCTAAGTGTTCCAGCTGCCACAATGTAAAGAGGGAAATGTGCTCCTCCCTAGCAGGACTCACAGTATCCTTGAGATCAAACCTGACTAACTGCTCAGAAGGGACAACTATGCTTTTCCCTGAGAAAGTCTCTCCCGTGAGTCATCCTGAGGAGCATATGGTAGAATAAGTGAACTTCCTCTTCAACATTGTCCGAACACTAAATACAACATGGAGATTCATGGAGACCTTTTTTTCAACACCCTCAGTGTGAGCACAGTTAAGCAAAATAAACAAACATAGTTTGCTTCTTCCCCCTCACCACTATCACCACCAAATTGTGAACAAGGTCCATTTGTTTACAAGTATTTATGGGTGTCTTAATGTGTTTTCTTTGGGGGTGTGTTTAGCTGTTTGGCATGTTACTTACCGTTGGTGTTTGTGTCTTAGGAATACTTACCCTTTGCCTGTTATAGGCAGTAGGAAAAACTTCTCTTTGTCTTGGGATTTTGTCAATGATGGTATACCTATAAGGGGAAACTGAGAGAAACGTAATTTTGTGGAGATCTTTAACATCTTACTCTCATTCTTCACTGGATCAAGAAAACATCAAGTAAAGACAGATGATATTGGCAATATACATTTATTCCTTCAACAGACGTTTATGGAGCACCTATGACAAGCCAGTCACTACCAGAATAAATTAGTGAACAATCAGTGAATAAATTAGTGAACATGCTCAAAACGACAACAGGAAAACTCAGCTTTGTAGAGCAGACCTTCTAGTGGGCAGAAACAAGCAAACCACCATAACAAGGAAATGAGTATGTCAAAAGTACAAAATGCATTTTAAGGAGAACTTCTCCAAAAGCAGGGTAAATGGGAATTATGTGTGTTTGGGTGGTGGGGGTGGGTGGGGAAGGGGTGGCATTTGAAGTAAGATATTTAGAAGTAAGCCACATTGAAAGAAGACATTTAACCAAAAACATGAGAGAGATGAGGAAGGTAGTCATGCAGACATCTGGGGAAAGAATGTTCCACGCAGAAAGAACAGGGGGCAAAAGCCCCTACTTTAGGAATGAAAAGGAGGTCACTCACTACAGAGGGAGGGGAATGAGAATGGAGAGTACTAGGAGATAAGGTAAGAGAGGCAACTAGTGCCCTATTCATACATGGCTTTGTAGGCAATCCTAAGAACTCTTGATTTACCCTGAACGAAATCAAGCTGTCGATTTTGAGTGGAGGCAATATAAGATCTGACTATATGTCTTAATAGCATTACTCTGGCTACTGGATTGATTATCAGTGGGGAGGGGGAAAGGGTAAAGCAGAGAAAAAGCCAGAAAATAATTTCCATAATCCACGGAAAAACTGCTGTTGGCTTGGAACAGGGAGGAGGCAGTGGAGGTGGTGAAAAGTGGTCAGATGTCAGATTCTGGATCTACTTTGAAAAGAGAGCTCATAGGCTTTCTTGACAGAGGGAAATGAGGAAGTGAGGAAAGGATCATCCTCAAGTCGATGTCATAAATGACTGAAAGGATAAGAGTGGCCTTCCCTGTGATGTGGGGGAGAGATACTGCAGGTGAAGAAGGATTTTAGAGAAAGATGGGAAAGTTCAATTTTGGACTTTTTAATTTAGGTTGATGCTTAATGCAATTTTCTCAATGAATTAGGAGAGAAGGTCCTCAGCCTGTTGTGAGTGGGGGGAGGCAGTATTGGAAGCTTGAAGAGAGAAAATAAGTTCTGAAATAGATGGGTAGGCAGGGATGGAGGCATGAAAGAATTGAGTATGAGGATTTAGACTAAAAGCCTGGTGGAAAGACGTTTTAGTTTAAATCAGTAGAGACTGTGGGTGTTTCAAGATTAGACAATGTTCATTCTTTATGGTCCGGTCAGAAAACTGTGATTTCTGCTGGCCTTCCTACTTCTGAACACAGGTTTGCTCTTGCTGGACAGGGTGGCATGGACAGGTCCAAATGAGGAAAGTGAGGAGGCACAGGTAGGCCTAATAAGCCATAATAGGATAGAACACAATCCACCTGGACTTCTTCTGGCTTATGCAAAACTGCACTTTGACTTTTGCTTGTAGAGAAAGGGCTCACATAATTAGGTGATGGGACCCAAATCTGAAAGTGAGAGACAGGCCAGAAAGAGCATTCGGAGGAGGAAGAGGGAAACCAATAAGTCCCACTATCTTATATCCGATAGGAGAAGAGTTAAGAGCCGGCTTACGAACAAGGTTCAAAGCCCTGCTGGCCTGCTTGGTCCAAACTGCTCTACGGACATTTATACCTCCTACAAAGCACTTCATTCTAGACCCCAAAGCCAGTATAAAGGGACCAAGAGCCATGCTACATCTAGAAGAGGGAAGAAATCTCTAACTATTGTCAAAGTATGTCAGACAGTGGGAACTTATGCATTCATTTGTTGTTATATATATATACACACACATATATATTACTCAATGTATGACACTATTGTCATCATGGTTTTACCCTGATACAGAGCCAAAGAATTCCTTAAAATATCACAGTCCCAGTCACTTGTGCCAACTCTATGATGCCTCCAATACTACAAAGGGCATATTCAACTGTGGGCCCACTCCAAACTCTTCGATTAAAATTCCACTGGCTTTCCATCGATAGCACTGGAGGACTGTCTGTGACACGTTCTAACATTACAACAAAGCAAAGCCTCATGGTGACCTGATGTGGAAGGATAAGATCCCAGGACCCAGTGAAAAAAGGAGGGCAGAAGGGAAAGCAGGCCAGAGAAAGAGAACCAGGCTTTCCCACCGCCTCGGGACTCTGTGGAGTTCCGTAGAAAGAGAACCTAAGCACTCAGGGCCCTTACCTCAAGCAGCTTTTGTGTCCATGCTCTAGTGCTGATGCTTCCTGACCCCACTAAGGCCTTCTATTAAAATTTTCTATTCTAATACTAGTTTTGAGGTTCTAGGAAACACTGCAGAGAATGAAACAGCAAACATATCTATATTTTGCGAATCTAAGGCTCTGTTAAGAAGTCATCAGATGACGTAAAACCAGGAAGAAGCCTTTATTCTTACCAAGGTCGTCAAAGCCATGCAGGACCATTCCTAATGTCTTCAGCTGTCATTTCTAGAAGAAGCCGAATCTGACTACCAAGTCTAGATGGGTATAGACTTTGTTTTCTTACTATCACTTATCACTCTCTGAAATTAAGTCGATAATGTGCTCATCATCTGTCTCCACCCACTAGAATGAAAGGTCCCTGAGAATAGGGCCCTTGTGTCTTTAGGGTCCAAAAGTGTGCCTGGCACATAATGGGTGCTCAGTGGACATTTGTTTCATGAATTAACGGATATGAGGTTGGCTGGATGCATGACGCCTTTAGTAGGAGTTGCAAGGCTAGCTGGCTTTCCTTTTCTCCCACTCAAGCACCCAGGCCCTGACCCACAGAGTAAAGGAATAGGAGAAACTTCCCGCCAAATTGCTTCAGGGCAGAGACTACACAGCCAGTTTGGGAATTCCACGCAGCTCTAATGCGCAAACCCAGACAGGACTGAACGTGTCTATCTTCGCAGTCTTCCTCGAGATGACTCCTAGAAAGGGTCCAAGGACTCATGTCACTCGCTCGAATTCCTCCCACGAGGAACACAAAATAAACTCAGGCCGTAGGTGCAAAGGGGCGGGCCAAATTCCACACAGCCTTGATAAACACGTCCACGCTGCCTATCAGCCAAGGCGCTCCGGCTCCAGGACCGCCCGCTAGAACAAGGGAACTTCCTGAGGCTGTTACCCGGGCTCGGAGGGGCGGGACTTCAGGAGACCGCCAGTCTCCCGGTCGCAAATCGACTTCCGGGGCACCCCCACCAGCTGCCTGGTGGGCTCCCTGGTCGGACTGCTATCGCTTTACCCGTCCCATTTATCTTGCTCAGGTTCCTCCGTGGGCTACTCCGGGTCTAAAGAGCAGAAGTCGGGTCGCCAAGAGACTGTCCTCCCAGGACTTCTTCAGCGCTCTGTGAAATTTTGGCCTTTTGGAGGCGGTATGAATCCACAAATGCACGCAGCTCCGCTCTTCCCCCGCCCTTCGCTTTTAGAAAAAATGGGCACTCTTCAAAGTCAAAAAAATTCTTTCCTTGCAGAGGCACTGCTCTTTCAGCGTGGCCTTGCTGCTCCCATTTGTACTTTGCATGAATCTCTGTGCCTATCTGAAGGACAGAAGACTGAGAGAGGAAAATATTTGTAAATGCGAGCTTCTTTGGTTACTAGCCTGCTTTGTAAATGTTCTCGCATATGCATGTTTTTTAGCCTTAGTGCCAAGTCTCCAGTGGGGCTTATTTTAACTTTGTTGTTGTTGTTTATTAAGTGAATCTCAAGATGCTGCCTATGTAAGTGTTATGAACACAGAAAATATAAATAAGAAGGCAAAAAAATCACTTCAACTCCGCTACCCAGAACCGACCACTGATATTTTCATGTATTAACCCATATAAACTGGTAGCATTGTTTTAAGGTCGTGATTTCTCCTTCATTAAAAGCTGTTCATGAAAGGGGGGCACTCGACCGGCATAAACCTCACGGAACACCAAGGCTTGTAGGAAAGATCTTTATTGGCGGGGGATGCTGCGGAGCAGCATTAAGGAGGAGGGGGGAGAGAGAAACGGGGGAAGAGAGAAGGTAGAGAGAGAGAGATATCCCATGTTTGGGGGCCAAACCAATGTACGCCTTGCACATACCTGTATGATCTTACCTTGTAATGAATTACCTTGTATCTCAAAGCAGGGGCTGGGGGTGGGGCGGCCCACAGGTTACAGGCGGGTTTGGAGTTTTCTTCCACAGTTGGCTGAAAGAGTTAGGGACTGTCCACTACACCAGGAGTCAAGGAAAAGAATTGCCGAGTTAAGATAAGGGTCTTTAATCAGAGACAAACTACAGACTCAAGACCTCAAATTTGGCTGAGAATGGACCTCTTTAAACTATTTCACACGGTATGGCCTCTTTTCCATCGACAAGATGATCTCAATAATACAGAATGAGGTAAACCTCTTGGAAACGTTGTTTGTGGACTGTTAGATAATTGCAAAACTTCATCTCCCACTATCCCAATTATCTACTGAAAAGCTCAAATTTATGGCCCGCCCCTACGGCTCTTCATGCCAGAGCAGTAACACCTTATTGTCTATTCTACCATCCCATCACCTCCCCTAACCAAACCTACATAAGGTGCCCTTGTCTTTTGTTCTCTCTCGCCCCCTACCTCCCCGTGTCTCTCATCTCTCTACCTTCTCTCTTCCCCCGTTTCTCTCTCCCCCCTCCTCCTTAATGCTGCTCCGCAGCATCCCCCGCCAATAAAGATCTTTCCTACAAGCCTTGGTGTTCCGTGAGGTTTATG
>CAUYON010114443.1:0-12437 GCA_963573935.1 Arctocebus calabarensis | reverse complement strand
TACTAACTTTATTTTTTATTTTTTTTTGAGACAGAGCCTCAAGCTGTCGCCCAGGGTAGAGTGTCGTGGCATTACAGCTCACAGCAACCTCCAATTCCTGGGCTCAAGCGAGTCTCCTGCCTCTGCCTCCCAAGTAGCTGGAACTACAGGCACCCGCCACAACGCCTGGCTATTTTTGTTTGGGTTGCAGCCGTCATTGTTGGTTGGCGGGCCCAGGCTGGATTCGAATCCGCCAGCTCAGGTTTACATGGCTGGCGCCTTAGCCCGCTGAGCAACAGGCGCCGAGCCCATGCTACTAACTTTAAATGTATTCCTAGCAGGATACATATAAATATTATTAGCAACTTGAAGAGTAAAAGCACAGATTTTTAGAAATAAAGAGGTCATTAGGGATGACAAAGTTGAAATTTTTTATTTTGTAGATGTAGAAAACCAGGGAGGGCCTTGAGTTTAAGAGATGTAAGAATTGCCACTTCGCCAGTTATTGATAGAACTGGGGTTAGAACATGGGTCTCGGCTCGGCGCCTGTGGCTCAACAGGCTAAGGCGCCAGCCACGTACACCTGAGCTGGCGGGTTCGAATCCAGCCCGGGCCGCCAAACAACAATGACGGCTGCAACCAAAAAATGGCCGGGCGCTGTGGCGGGCGCCTGTAGTCCCAGCTACTTGGGAGGTGGAGGTGAAAGACTTGCTTAAGCCCAGGAATTGGAGGTTGCTGTGAGCTGTGATGCCACAGCATTCTACCCAGGGTGACAGCTTGAGGCTCTGTCTCAAAAAAAAAAAAAAAAAAGATCATGAGTCTCCTAACTCTTGTGCCAGAGGGAAAAAGAGGAATGAAACCTTTACTGATTGCTCACATTGTATGCTGCCCATTAAATGGAACTTGCTGCTCCTAGAAACTACCAGTGTTTAGTTCATTCATTTGATAACCAGGTTTAAATCTTCCCAGGCTTCCTCATCTGGAAAATTAGATGAATAAATATACTTATCTTACAAAGTGGCAGAAAGATTAAGTGGGATAATATATATAGGTGTTCAGAGCAAATCACCTGGCATAAAACTGTTAGCTGCGATTATTTTACTTTTTTTTTTTTTAAATTTTTTTGAGACAGAGCCTCTAGCTGTCGCCCTGGGTAGAGTGCTGTGGTGTCACAGCTCACAGCAACCTCCAAACTCCTGTGCTTAAGTGATTCTCTTGTCTCAGCCTCCCAAGTAGCTGGGACCACAGGCGTCCACCACAATGCTCAGCTATTTTTTGGTTGCAGTTGTCATTATTGTTTGGCAGACCAGGGCTGGATACGAACCCGCCAGCTCTGGTGTATGTGGTTGGTGCCTTAGCCACTTGAGCCACAGGTGATGAGCCTATTAGCTGCAAATATTATTTAAATATGTTTACAGTGAAAAATCCTTTTGGACAGTGATATAATTTTACCTTTAGTTGATTTTTTTTAAGAGGGGGAAGGAGTTGGATTTGTTAAAGGAAGACTCTTCTAGCTAATGTTACAGCTACTCATCGCTTTGGTGTTTTTTTGTTTTTTTTTTTGTAGAGACAGAGTCTCACTATGTCACCCTTGGTAGAGTGGCATCACAGCTCACAGCAACCTCCAACTCCTGGGCTTAAGAGATTCTCTTGCCTCAGCCTCCTGAGTAGCTGGGACTACAGGTGCCCACCACAATGCCCGGCTATTTTTTAGATATGGGGGTCTTGGTCTGGCTCAGGTTGGTCTCGAACCTGTGAGCTCATGTAATGCACCTGCCTCAGTCTCCCTCGTACTGGGATTACAGGCGTGAGCCTCTGTGCCCAGTCTTCTTTTTAAACTTTTGAAAAATAAAAAAAGTAAATTAATTAAAGGTGGTTTTTTTTTTTTTTTTTTTTTTTTTTTTGAGACAGAGCCTCAAGCTGTTGCCCTGGGTAGAGTGCTGTGGCATCATAGCTCACATCATAGCTCACAGCAACCTCCAACTCCTGGGCTCAAGCGATTCTCCTGCCTCCTCCTCCCCAATAGCTGGGACTACAGGCGCCCGCCACACGCCCGGCTATTTTTTGGTTGCAGCCGTCATTGTTGTTTTGGTGGACCTGGGCTGGATTCGAACCCACCAGGTGTATGTGGCTGGAGCCTTAGCCACTTGAGCCACAGGCACAGAGCCAAATGCATTTTTTGTTTGTTTGTTTTTGCAGGTTTTGGCTGGGGCTGGGTTTGAACCTGCCACCGCCGGCATATGGGGCTGGCGCCCTACTCCTTTGAGCCCCAGGCTCCTAATTAAAGGTTTAAGAGAAAAATCTCCCTAGACTTTACATCTTTCTATGGAGAGGGTATCATCTATCAAAAAGAAAAAAAATTTCTCAAAATAAAACCTTCTACTTTGGACATTATAATTCAGTAGGTAATAGTAACAGCTGTCATTTGTTATTACTTGCTATTTTCCAGGGACAGTCCTCGGTGCACAGTATTAGTTAATTTAAAACAACACCATGAAACGGTAATTATTTTCACCCTTGCGTTGGAGTGTAATTGAGTGGCTTTGTTTATTGCTCCAAGGGAAACGTGAAGGAGGACTCAATCTGTTGCCGGCACACCCCTTACTTAGGTCATATTTCACAGTGGCAGGAGATTCTGACAATGACTGGGATTCTTTCCTGGCTGGCTCGGGCAGATCCCCGCACTGCCAGAGGACTGTCTCCCGTCATGTGCTGCCTCTTGCATCACAAATTCTTCTTCAGTGGCTTTGGCTCTGTCTTACTGCCTTACTGCCAGAGGAATTCATCTAGTCATGCATTGCCCTTGATGCCGTGGTAGCTAGTCCTTGTGATTTTTTTAATGCTGTGGTTCTTCAAAAATGTCTTCACACTGAAGAGCACTACAGGGGGACCTGCATGACGAGGGCCCTGGAGGCATAAGCAGCAGTGGGGGCGGGGGGTGGAGAAGGCTGGCGGTTCAGAGCACATGGCTTCTGGACTCACACAGACTTGCTTGGAGTTCAGGCTCCCCGTGTTCCTAGGGGTGTCCATGGCCACGGCAAGCAAGATAGGCCAGTGTCTGGGTAATGCAGAAAGGAGGAGACTGGTGCAGTCTGGAGCGGAGGGAGGGGCAATCTAGACCTAGAACCAGGACAATCTAGATAGAAAAATAGAGAGGGAGTGAGTGAGGTATTCCAGGCTGGAGAGAACAGTGTGCACCAAGGCTTGGAGTGTGGAATGAGCATAGATGAACATAAAATAAGTCAAAAGTAACTCCAAGATTATTTTTTCTTTCAAATTTTGGCTAGGGTCGGATTTGAACCCGCTACCTCAGGCATATGGGGCCGGTGCTCTACTCCTTTGAGCCACAGGCGCCGCCCATGCCAAATCTTATAGACAATAGAAAAAGAAGAAATCCTTCAAATTCATTCTCCTACATCTGGATATACCGAATATTAAAATTTTAAAAATGTATTATTATATAGGGTAGCGCCTTTGGCTCAAAGGGGTAGGGCAACGTCCCCATATGCCAGAGGTGGCGGGTTCAAACCCAGCCTTGGCAAAAAAAAAAAAAAAAAAAGAAAAGAAAAATATATTATTATAAAGGGAAATTACAGACATATTTGAGGATGCAATATGCTAAACAACAGGATAACAACTTGAATTAGAAGTTATTGTTTAAGTAATGTACTCTGGTCAAAATTAAATCCAACTTATGTGAGAATTAGTCACTATTTTTTTTTCTCTTTCCCCCATCCCCCTCCCTACTTCTTTATCTCTCTCTCTCTGTGCTCTCCCCTTCCCCCACCACGTCGTTAACTGTCATTAATTGTCCTCATATCAAAGTTGAATACATAGGATTCATGCTTCTCCATTCCTGTGATGCTTCATTAAGAATAATGTGTTCCAAAAACATACATATTTTCAGAAAGGAACAAACTGTATGAAAATTGTAATGCCCAATGTACACAGATAACAAAACATGAATACAAGGCACGTTGAGCCCCTGCTGTAATTGCAAAACTCAAATATGACTTGAATATTACAATTTAATACATTTTTTTTCCTTTTTAAAAAATGTGTATATGTTTTTGGAAAACCTCTATGTATATAGAGAGGCAGCAGTTGGGAAATTGGAAGAGGGAGCTGATTTGAGGAACAATGAGGAGTTTACTTGTGGACTCACCAACTAGCATTTCCTGTGGAACCTCCAAGCAGAACTGTTCAGAGAATAGTCAGAGCTGCGGGCAGGAGTCTAATTCAGGTAGGTGGTGGACGAAAGCTGAAAACTGTTTATGGTTTATACGCGCAAGATCCAGACCTTAAGGTTGGACAGCTTAGAGAGAGAGAAAGAAAAGAGGAAACACATGTTTGTTGAAAGAAAGGAATAGAGGAAGAAATGAATGGAAAGAAGGAAGGAAAGGAAGAAAGAAAAAAGAAAAGGAAACAGATGGATGTGTGAAGAAAGAGGGTAAAGGATAAATTGTGAGGATGTGGCATCAAGGAAGCCCGGGAGGGAAAGCATTTGAAGAAAGGAAAAGTTGTTAATAGTATCAAATGCAGCAAAGAGGCCAAAGGTTCTTAAAGCTGGTGAAAAGGTCACTGGATACATAGGATGCAATTTAAGTGTACATTTCTTTCTTCTCTCTCTCTCTCCCTCTCTGTCTCTCTTTTACAGGGTCTGACTCTAAGACATATATTTCTTTCTTTCTCTTCTTTCTCCATCCTCCCTCTCTTCTCTGTCTCCTCTCTCTGTCCTATTTTCTCTTTCTTTCAACGGGGTCTCACTCAATAGCCGAAGCTAGAATGCAGTGGTGCGATCATAGTTCACTGAAGCCTTCACTGGGCTCGAGAGATGCTCCTGCCTGAGCCTCCTGAATAGCTAGAACTACAGGCGCTACTGTGCACAGCTATTTTTTTTTATTTGTTTTATTTACTTATTTATCTATTTGTAGTCTAGCTATTTTTTTTTTTAATTTTTTGTAGAGTTGGGGTATCGTTTTGTTTCACTGGATAATCTCAAATTCTCAGTCCCAAGAGATCTTCCTGCATCAGCCTCCCGAAGTGCTAGGATTGTAGGCATGAGCCAACATGCTCAGCCTTAAGATATACATTTCATATATTTCTAGTTGGATTGTAGAGGTAGACAACCAATTGACTAGCGTCCAAAAGTAGAAGTGAGGCTAGGATATGAAAACAGTTACTGGCTCGGCGCCTGTGGCTCAAGCGGCTAAGGCGCCAGCCACATACACCTGAGCTGGCGGTTCGAATCCAGCCCAGGCCGCCAAACAACAATGATGGCTGCAACCAAAAACTGGCCGGGCGTTGTGGCGGGTGCCTGTAGTCCCAGCTACTTGGGAGGAGGGCGCCTGTAGTCCCAGTTACATAGCTTGAGGCTCTGTCTCAAAAAAAATAAAAGATTTTAGAAAGAAATGTTAGTATTAAATTTTAAGAGTCAGATATTCAGTATAAACCCCCTCCACTCTCCCAGACATTCAGTAAAACCTGTTATATATACAAATGCCTTCAGGGGCAGTTTCTGAGATGGCACTCCACATTTAGATTGGAGAGAAAAAATAACAGCTTGTGAAGGTGAGATGAGGCTGAATTTGGTGGAATCAGAACTGCAAGCCAGAAATGACCATGAGACTATAAAGTCCTGAGAATTTGAGGACATCGTAGAGAATGAGTTGTAACTCCAGTGAAATAGGGGAGGGGCCTAACCCAACCTATTCTAAATCCCAAAGTTCTGGGTAAAATTTCAATTGATATATCAGTTACATAGAAATTTTAATTTGTTTTAGAAATTCCTAGAAGAAAGACAAAGCATAGGTAGCACCTATCACTCTAATATTGAAGTATAAATGATTTTTATTTTTTATCATTTTCTTTTTTTTTTTTTTCTTGAGATAGCACCTCAAGCTGTCTCCCTGGATAGAGTGCTGTGGCATCACAGCTCACAGCAACCTCCAATTCCGGGGCTCAAGCGAGTCTCCTGCCTCTGCCTCCCAAGCAGCTGGGACCACAGGCGCCCACCACAACGCCTGGCCATTTTTTGGTTGCAGCCAATCATTTTTGATTGGTGGGCTCCCGCTGGATTCGAACCCGCCAGCTCAGGTGTACGTGGCTGGCGTCTTAGCCCGTTGAGCCACAGGCGCCAAGCCTTTTATCATTTTCTGAGTTTTCTATAATGGGCATGGTTTATGTCACAAGAAAAATATGTTAATTAAAAAAAAAAAGAGAAGTAACAGCCTGAGCAACACAGAAAGACATTGTCTCTACAAAGAATAAAAATTAGCTGGACATGGCACACATATAGTTCCAGCTACTTCAGAGGCTGAGGCAAGAGGATGGCTCGAGCACAGAAGTTCAAGGTTGCAGTGAGTTATGATGATGCCTCTGTACTCTAGACCAGAGGACAGAGATCTGGCCTACCCTTGCCCCTTCCAAAATTAAAGAAACAAAACAAAACAAAGAAGTAGGAAGAATGCTTGAATGGAAGATAGGGTCAAGTACAGTTTTTCAAGTTTACTTGCTTGGGGGTTTCTAGGAGGGCATAGTCAGTGATTCTGTCATCATCACCCATCGTTATCCATCATCATTCTCACTTTATAGGTTTTTCTGTCATTTTAGAACCAAGCACCAAGGTGACTAACATATTGTACACTATCTTAAGTTGTTGTCTACTTGTTTTAATAGTTTAAATATATATTTTTTATTTTCTTGTGGACTGCTCATATACTTAAATAGTACCTTGTCAGTGAGATTGTAAACTTTTCTTTTTTTTTTTTTTTTGAGACAGAGTTTCTCTATGTCACCCTGGCTCGAGTGCTGTGGCCTCACAGCTCACAGCAACCTCAAACTCTTGGGTTTAAGCAATTCTCTTGTTTCAGCCTCCCAAGTAGCCGAGACTACGGGCACTCATCACAATGCCTGGCTATTTTTTGGTTGTAGTTGTCATTGCTGTTTGGCAGGACCAAGCTGGATTGGAACCTGCCAGCTCCAGTGTGTGTGGTTGGTGCCCTAGCTGCTGAACTACAGGCTCCGAGTCTGTAAATTTCTCTATAAACATGTCGTGGCTTATATTTCTGTTGATTCTTCTGTGATAGCTAATAGATAACCAGTCCATGGGTTTTACGTTTAATAATTTTATTTTATTTTATTTTTTTATTTTTTTTGAGACAGAGCCTCAAGCTGTGACCCTGGATAGAGTGCTGTGGCATCACAGCTCACAGCAACTTCCAATTCCTGGGCTCAAGCGAGTCTCCTGCCTCTGCCTCCCAAGTACCTGTGACCACAGGCGCCCGCCACAACGCCCGGCTTTTTTGGTTGCAGCCATCATTGTTGTTTGGCAGGTCCGGGCTGGATTTGAACCCGCCAACCCAGGTGTACGTGGCTGGCGCCTTAGCCCGTTGAGCCACAGGCGTCAAGCCTATGTTTAATAATTTTAAAAAATTAATTAACTCATAAAGGAATAGATATGGACATTCAGTAATTTTTTTCTTTTTGTAGAGATAGAGTTTCACTTTATCATCCTCGGTAGAGTGCTGTGGCATCACAAAGCTCACAGCAACCTCCAGCTCTTGGGCTTAGGCGATTCTCTTGCTTCAGCCTCCCAAGTAGCTGGGACTATAGGCGCCCACCATAATGCCCTGCTATTTTCTTGTTTTGCAGTTCTGCCAGGGCTGGGTTTGAACCCACCACCCTCGGCGTATGGGGCCGGTGCCCTACTCGCTGAGCCACAGGAGCCGCCCAATATTCAGTCCAGTTTTTAAAGAAAAACTAAAGAATGCATAATAACTCTTTAAGGACCACATTCATATAAACTACAGTATATAGCAGTATTATAGGGTTCCCATTTTTAATAAGCTCTTCCCCATGAGGCAACCTAGGAAGATGGCAATGACCTCATTTGGCTTTCAAATAACTCAGTGAGATAGTCAAATACAAATAATTATGATAAAAATATAATGAGACTTACTAATTGAGTACATCTATGTGCCAGGTGTTATGCTATGAGTGTCCAATGGAACAGCTCACTTACTCCTTATTCCTTAAGAAGTAGGTGCTGTGATTATTTCAGTTGATGGATGGGGAAACAAGGTCTTAGAAAGGTTCAGTAGTTTGAGCAGTGTCAATGTAAGAAGCTTTAGTATGGGAGAAGAGTTGAGGTCTTCTGAGGATAAAATCAGGGCTCTTTCTATTATCTTCTGCCCTTTATAAAACTGGATTTTGTCTCAATATTTGGGGTCCTCTCTTTGTCCAATTGGAAAAAAAAATGAGCTTCTTAAATAAAACCTGAGTACAAAGGGATAAACTCTTTAGAGCCAAAGTCAGCACCCCCAAAACATAATAGAATATTACTTTGATTAGGAAAATGACTTTCTAGATCATTAGATTCAGGGGAAAAAGCATTTGATTCTGATTTGAACTGTTTTCATGATAGGGTTCACTTAGCTGATTCACCCGAACACCACATTTTTACCAAATGCTATCAAATTTATCTTTATATTTAAAGCATTGAAGGTGCTGCTTGTTATTAAGCTGGTCAGCTCCGAAGCAGGCCAGGCCAAGTCCAAACTACATTAAGTGAATTATGCCTTTGTTCTCGAGGCTTTCTGAACTGGTTCTTTAGGTCACTTCTTTTTATTATTTGAGTAGACTTTCAGGGTGAGTCTGGAAACAAGTGTGTGTATCTTTATTTAAAAACTTGTAATGAGCAGGGCCTGTGCCCCCGCTTCTGCCATCATACTGCTTGCGGTCCCCAGCTCTGAGCATCTGATGTGCTGGGGCCCTCAAGGATCTCAAGGAAAACATCCAGAGCAGGTGTCATCTCCAGGTCCTGCCCCCTCTTCTCTCCCTTCCTTACTGTTCTCCAAGATGGGCACAGAGCAAAGGTTGTTTGCCGGGCGGTCAGCCAGCGTGGCTCAGCTGGCAGCCGTGTGTACTGGGTGAGAGCTGACCACAACAGAGCACCACTTGGCCATGGTGGCAGAAGAAGACAGACTCCTTTGACATCGATGCCCCAGGGTGCCTGCGTAAGGCAGGTTAACAATCAGAACTGCATGTGGTCTAAACATGGCAGGGTGAGCGGCAGAGGGCCAGAAAGGAGAAGAGAACAGGGGGTGGGTCTGATAAAACTTAGCTTAACTTCCTGAAGCGCTGGGTGCTGGGCAGACAGCCTGAGTCCCTTTCATTACACACACCCAGCCTGCTCCCCTCCTGGGACCTGGGTACCTGAGAAGATTCTCACCTGTTCAGGACTTTCAAGTTCCTGAAAGAAGCAGCAACAGTGGAAATTTTAATTAAAGAATTTTATGACATATTTAATGCTTCTGGTACCCAAGGCCCCATAAAACACGTGTATTAGTTTCCTATTGCTGCTGTGACAAGTTACTGTGAACTTAATGGCTTAAAACTTGACACATGCTTACAGTTCCAGTTGTCAGAGTTGAAATAGGTCTGCTGGGCTGTGTTCCTTCCGGAAGCTCTAGGAAGAAGCTATTTCCTTGCTTTTCTAGCTTCTAGAGGCCACCTGCTTTTCCTGGCTCCTGGTCCCTTCCCTCCTTAAGTCAGCAGTGCCCCGTCTCCTCACCTCTTTGAGCTTCTGACCCTTTCTTATAACGACATTTGAGATTATGTCAGGCCCATCTAGGTAATCCAGAATAATCTCCTCATCATAAAATCTTTAATTTAATCTCTCTAAAATTTTTATGCCACGTAAGGTATGTAGTCCCAGGTTCCAAGTTTGGATGTGGACATCTTTGGGGATGTGTTTTTTGAAAAATGTCTCTTCATACCCTTAGACCACGTTTTAATGAGGTTACTTGGTTTTTTTGTTTTTTTTTTTTTTTGAGACAAAGCCTCAAGCTGTCGTCCTGGGTAGAGTGTCGTGGCATTACAGCCTATCACAACCTGTGATTCTGATTTCCCATTTTTTTTTTCTTTTGAGACAGAGCCTCAAGCTGTCACCTTGGATAGAGTGCTGTGGCATCACAGCTCACAGCAACCTCCAATTCTTGGGCTCAAGCGAGTCTCCTGCCTCCGCCTCCCAAGTAGCTGGGACTACAGGCGCCCGCCACAACGCCCGGCCATTTTTTGGTTGCAGCCGTCATTGTTGTTTGGCAGGCCTGGGCTGGATTCGAACCCACCAGATCAGGTGTACGTGGCTGGTGCCTTAGCCCGCTGAGCCACAGGCGCCGAGCCCCCATTTTTTTTTTTTTAGACAAAGTCTCACTTTGTCACCCTTGGTAGATTGTCTTGGCGTCATAGCTCACAGCAACTTCCAACTCCTGGGCTCTAATGATTCTCTTGCCTCAGTCTCCCAAGAGGCCACCACTAAGAATGCCCAGCTATTCTTAGAGATGGGGTTTCACTCTTGTTTACTGGTCTAGAACCTGTGAGCTTAGGGCAATCCACTGTCCCAGAGTGCTAGGATTACAAGCGTAAGCCATGCCCAGCCTCTGATTTCCCATTTTTATACAATTGATCTTCAAACACATCTACAGAAATATAATGTATATAACTCAATAAAAGAACCCCAAGTAGGCTCGGCGCCTGTGGCTCAGCGGGCTAAGGCGCCAGCCATGTAAACCTGAGCTGGTGGGTTCGAATCCAGCCTGGGCCCGCCAACCAACAATGACTGCTGCAACCCAAACAAAAATAGCCGGATGTTGTGGTGGGCGCCTGTAGTTCCAGTTACTTGGGAGGCAGAGGCAGGAGACTCGCTTGAGCCCAGGAATTGGAGGTTGCTGTGAGCTGTAATGCCATGACACTCTACCCAGGACGACAGCTTGAGGCTTTGTCTCAAAAAAAAAAAAACAAACAAAAAACCAAGTAACCTCATTAAAACGTGGTCTAAGGGTATGAAGAGACATTTTTCAAAAAACACAAACAAATGGCCAAAAATTATATTAAAAAGTGTTCGACATCAATCACTAATCAGAGAAATATGAATTAAAATCATAATGAAGGCTTGGCTCCTGTAGCATAGTGGTTACAGTGCTGGCCACATACAAGGCTGGTGGGTTAGAATTGGTCTGGGCCAGCTAAACAACAATGACAACTGCAACCAAAAAAAAAAAAAAAAATAGCTGGGCATTGTGGTGGGCGCCTATAGTCCCAGCTACTTGAGAGCCTGAGACAAAAGAATTGCCTAAGCCCAGGAGTTGGAGGTTGCTGTGAGCTGTGATGTTACAGCACTCTACCGAGGGCAATAAAGTAAGAGTCTGACTCTAAAAAAAAAAAAAAAAAATTATCTAATTATCAAGTATTTCCTTTTCCTTACTTAACACAGATATTGTAGAACTATTCTCTGGGCTATTTAATATTACTGGCTATTTATCAAGATAAAGTTTGCTGGTCCTTAGAATCTAAATGTAAAGGTTAGCTGGGTGAGGTGGTATATACCTGTAGAATCAGCTGCTTGAGAGGCTGAGGTGGGAGGATGGCTTGAGACCAGGAGTTTGAGGGTATAGTGTGATATGATTGTCCCTGCAACTAGCCACTCCACTTGAGCCTGGGCAACGTAGCAAGATTCCCATCTCAAGAAAAAAAAAAAAAAAAGATAAAGCTCTGGACTAGCAATTATATTTTTTAAAAGCCCAGAAAGATATATGGTGAGTAAAAACAAGTGTTTGATCTAAACCTAAAGAAACCATTAGTATAATTTAATTATACTTAAGAAATTGAGAATAGCAACTTTCTATATTTAAGCAATGGCTTTATTAATATCATTTAGTATTTATACCTGGTTGTTTTCTTTACTAGCTAGTTACACCATTTGTTGAAGAAAGAAAGCTAACTGAGTGGGAAAGAGGCTAAGTTCTGTCTGTGATCCTGGACATGGAGTGGCTTGTTCCAGGAGGCCCTCCTAAGGCAGTACTGAAGACCATGTGCTTTGCTTCTAGTTAAAATTCATAGGAATGGATAAAAGTCCCTGCAAACTAGACTAAAGTGGTTGTCAATGTCAGATTTTGTCCTATAGATAGAAATGCAAAAGAATTCTAAATCCACTTTGGGATAGATTGAATTTACTGAAACCCCAAGACAACATATTCACTTTAGGAAAATCTTTAAAGGGAACCACGGCCATATATAATTTTTTCTGCCTTCACTGTCTACTCCCCATAATCTCTTCTATTAACCTAAATAATATTTGTTGGCCAGGCGTGGTGACTCAGACCTATATTCCCAGCACTTTGGAAGGCTGAGGCAGGAGGATCATTTAAGGCCAGGAGTTTGAGACCAGCCTGGGCAACAGTATGACTCTGTCTCTACAAAAAACAAATCACAATAAAACAGACAAACAAAGAAACCCAGAATGATGGCATCTGATAGTCCCAACTCCTCAGGAGGCTGAGGGAAGAGGATCATGCGAGCCCAGGTATTTGAGGTTGTTGTAAGCTATGATGATTCCCTTGCACTCTATCCCAGGTGACAGAGCAAGACCTTGTCTCCAAAAAAAAAAAAAAAGAAAA
>CAUYON010114442.1:0-14409 GCA_963573935.1 Arctocebus calabarensis | reverse complement strand
TTATGCAGCCTTAAAGAAAGATGGTGACTTTTCCTCTTTCATATTTACATGGATGGAGCTGGAACATGTTCTCCTTAGCAAAGTATCTCTAGAATGGAAGAAAAAGTATCCAGTGTATACACCCCTAATATGAGACAAATTCTTTATCATTCAAGTGAAGGCTACAACCCATTTATTGCACAAGAAGATGGGGAAAAGGGAGAGGGGAGGGAGAGGGTGGGGGGAGATGGGACAAAGGGTGAGATCACATGTGCGGTACATATTTGAAGGATCAGGAGAAAACTTTTAAATACGGATCAAAAATGTTTTCACATAGTAAATGAGAAAATCTCATGAATGTTATGTCAATCAGGTTGATGAAAATACCTCAGATTATATGTGAAGCCCGCAAACTGTACCCCATGATTGAATTAATGTACACAGCTATGATTCAATAAAAAAGAAAGAAAGAATAGCATAAAATCAACTGTACTGATATCTTAGAAATTGCACAAATGGCATTCAAGACTGTCATCAAGAAGCAGTTCTACTGGAAGAGGCCCATGTGAAATTGAGAATACCTTCCCTTTGGTTCTCTGTTCTATGCATATCATGGCCATCACATTTTGGTATCTATATTCATACAGCTTTCCTCCTGGTGTCTGTACATGTGTATATATGGAAAAGTAAACTTTAGAATAGCAAAAAAAAATAGTTAAGCAAGAATCCTATGTACTGACAGTGTCCATAGCTCAGTGGATAGGGCACTGACCACATACACTGAGTTCGGTTGGTTTGAACCTGCCTGGGCCATCTAAAACAACAATGACAACTGCAACAGAAAAATAGCCAGGTGTTGTGGCAGACGCCTGTAGTGCAAGCTAATTGGGAGGTAAGAGAATCGCTTGAGTCCAAGGGTTTGAGGTTGCTGTGAGCAGTGACGCCATGGGACTTTACCTAGAGAGACAGCTTGAGACTCTGTATCAAAAAAAAAAAAAAAAGAATCCTATGTACCCAATTCTGATATTAGGACAATTAATGACTTAGTACTTAGGGCTTTACTTAACAAATACAATCAATGTAACCTGGTTCTTTGTACCCTCAATGAATCCCCAAGAATTTAAAAAAAAAAAAAAAACAACATTCTTTTTCAAAATGACATTTTGGATGAATATTCTCCCCAGGTAGAATAGGTCATTGATGACCTGGATGATATATGTGAATCATTTGAGGAATTAGCAGATAATACAAACTAATTAATTGCAGATTAGAATGGAAGGTTCACTGAATTTGAAAATCATGTCATAAGACTTAAATTAGCATTTCTGCCTCACCTATCTGATGTCACCAAAAGCACCTAAATGACAATGGGTAGAATTGATCAAACTCCCAGTGGATGACATATTGAAGTCCCTTTTTGATGCTTAGAAGGACATAATTGAAATATGGAAAGTGCAATAGAATACCCACTCCTTTTGTAAGATACCTAAAAAGTGCTTTCTTACTTTTCATCCACTATTGCTGCAAATCTATATTCTCCTATCTAACCCAAATCAAGATGACCTTAAGGGCACAGATGACTGAGAGCCACCTACCAGATCAACTAAAACTGAGGCCTTCTATGCTGCAACCAGAGTCTCAAATACTTTTCAACAATAGCGGACACAACAAAATCATTAAAAGATTAACTTTAAAGGTAACAAATAGTTTTTATTTGTTGAAATTAATAGTTTGTGCATAGTAGTTTGATGTTTATAATATTATACATTTTAAAGTATATTTCTTTGAAGTTTTGTGAATTTGGCCTCATTTGATTACAGGTAAATTAATGCATCCTTCCAAATGAACAGGTTTCCTACCTCTGAACCAGATAATGCATGGCGATCACCAAATATTGTATACTGCTTGTGAGTAAAATTTGAATCTGATCATATCCCAAATCTATCAACATCTAGTAAGTGAAGAGGATAAAGGGCATGTAAAATAGCATCATAGCTACGGGATCAACAAAATTAAGACTGTGGATAATTATTGGTAGATAAGAAGAAGGATGCAATATTTTCAAATGTAAATCCTATGATAAGATAGAGGAAAAATCTACAGATTAAAAGATATCAAAGAGACAAATCAACTAATTTTAATGCATTCTAATTCAATAAATTAATTATAAAAAATAATCTATGAGACTTGTGAAACATCTGAGTGCAGATTAGATATTTAACGATACTAAGGAATCTTGAATTTATATGTAGCATAATATAATTGTTATATGTAATAATAATCTTTATACTTTAGATATATACATGTTGAAATATTCATGGATGAAATACAATATCTGAAATTTATTGCAATTATGAGTGGACATGTTTTTCAATGCTTTCTCAGGAATAGCATGGAAATGGTGATTGAAATTGGTGGTTCCTGATTGTGCTTCTTCTTTTGCATGCACAATATTACTAATTAAAAACCTAAAAAGGAGTCATTCAATATCTATGGTTTCAAGTCACTTAGCAGATGGCTTAGGAAACAGATGGACTATTGCAGTAGTGCAGTGCTTATGTTTTAGTAACTCTTATTTTGCTTAATATGGCATGAAAGCACAAAATTAGTGATGTGGGCAATCTAAACATGCCAAAGAGAAGCTGTAAAGTGCTTTCTTTATGTAAAAAAGTGAAAGCTGTGCTTAATACAGAAAGAAAAAAAAATGTATGCTAAGGTTGCTAACATTTTCTATAAGAATGACTCTCTATTAATGAAATTATGAAGAAAAACAAATTCACGCTTGTTTTGTTGTTGCATCTCAAACTATAACACATACGGTCGCAGCTCATCATCACTGCTTAGTGAAGATGGAAAAGGCATGAAATCTGTGGGAGGAAGACAAGAACAGATTGACAGCAGTTCGGTTTGGTACTGTCTGCGGTTTCCTGCACCCAAGGGGGTCTTGGAACATACCCACCATGGATAAGGGCAAACTACTGTTCATTTATATATATTGGCAAGAATCACACAAAAACTTACACAGGCACATGCATTCTCGTACAAAAATACTTTGGAAATCTTTGTGTTTTGTGGTTGAAGATTTATTTCTAAAAGCCATTCATGTAGAGGTCATAGTGATACCAAATTATTCTTTGTGGAATTTTTGCCCTCAAGAACTGAAGAATGACTTCATGGACCTCAGGTAAGTGAAAGCAATAGCTTATACAAGATAGGAAAGCTTCCATTACAAAGAAAGCATTCCTAACTGTTGTCATTCAAACTGGTGTTTAGTGGATTGTAAGCGTTACCTGTCTATCAAACCCTTGGTAAACAGTGATTGGTTCCTTTACACCTAGTAGTCTGGTCTCTGTTGATTTGCCTTTTATTCATGCTAGTGTGATTTCTTCCTCAAGTCCCTTAAGGAAGTCCCTCCCCTGGCAGCCCTGAACAGCAGTAGCCAGCGTCAGTGACCAATGGCTGCACAGGTCACGGGGGCACTTTGTGGTGTCTATGAAACCTCCCACTGGGGACCCTCTAGACTTGCCAACTGACCACCCCTTCCTCTCCAGGCCCCATTTCCCTGGTCCTGGGTAAAGCCTTCTGACTCCTATCAACGTAAAAGTCATGTGGAAATTTAGGTTTATCAAGGTAAGGACACTAAGAAGAAAATCATAAGTTCAAAGAATCATTGTTGAGGGATCATAATTTGGGAATAGAATAAGAGGGGTAGAGAAAACAGAGGAAAGATATAAGAAAAATATGAAAAACCTGGCTCAAGACATCAGTGATCATAACAATATCAGGATTCGCAAGCAACTAAAAATTTAATCTCAATTGGTTTAAAAGAAAAAGGAAACTTATTCAGTTCTTGTAACTTAAATACTCAGAGATAGTACAGTTGGCTCAGGCTTTGGCCCTGTAATCAGTTGCCTTTTTCTTTTTCGCGAACTTCATTCCTGGGCCAGCTTTTCCTATGGGACAAAATTCTATAGCAATTTTGAGCTTGGTACACATGACATCAGCTGGAGAATGGGAGAACTCCTTTTTCATCAAGCAGCAAACGTAAATCTTAGGCTTCAGTTGGATTGGGCCAAATAGCTCAGAAATACACAATGAGCCAATTATTCTGGCTGAAGAGGGGAATGAAATTATGATCATTACCTTAGATTGTGGTTTTCATCTGGGTCAATTTATCCTCCTAGGGAACATTTAGAATATTTGGATACATTTGAGACACAACTGAACACACACTGTTAGCCTCTAGTGGGCAGAGCCAGGGATGCTGCTCACATTCTGCAGTGCACAGAGCAGCCTCCACAGTAAGAAGCATGTGGCCCAAAATACCAGTAGTTTGGAGGTTGAGAGACCATTAGAACGAGGTCATCAAATTGAATGTACATCAGATTCACCTGGAATCCTTGTTGAAATAAACAGCACTGGTCACTGGTTTCCATTACCATATTTTCTGATACAGAAAGCTGGGGGTAGAAATTTGATTTTCTCGGAAGGTTCCAAGCACTGTTGCTGCAGCCTGTTTATAGTTCATCCTGTGTCCACACTGCATAGTTCATGGTACACAGCAGGGGCATGGCTGTGATATAAGATGGGCTAGCTGATTCTAACCAGGAGACATAGCCAGGCATTCTAACAGAAGTATGAGAAAGTTGGGATTTCACATATTTTCTACACTTGTCAAATTCTCGAGACCACGTTGTCCTAAACTATGTAAGTAGGAGAACTGCTTCTAATATCATTGGCTTCTCCACAACTTCTGTTTCCCCTGACCTCCATTCCTAAATCCTAAAAATATATATGTATTCAAATCCTCCAGCCCCTTATTATTTTAATCAAAATGAATTTGGATATTTTAATATGGACAGTTGTAGAAAACTATAAAATAAACAATGAATAAATGGAAATGTAAATTAAAAAATACATTGAATACCACAGACATCAAGCAAGGACCCCAATGGCAAGAAAACCCCTCTTAATTCTTCCCCTTGGGTATGACCCAATCACTTGACCCAATCATCCTCACCCATCCTGCCTCTCACTCTTCCTTACTGGAAAAATGAGAAGAAATACTCTAATAAAATGACTCTCTGAAGGTAGAATACAGTTGTGGTAAGGACAAAGGTGGATTTCTTCAGAGGAATTTAGAGTAGAAACAAGTAATGGTTTTTGGCTAAATGGAATATATTGTATCAAGAAGAGGAAGATCTAGAATATAAACTAAAGAGAATAAAGGAAGGAAGGAGACAACTCTGGAAGAAGACCATCAACTTAACAGTCAGCATTCAAATAATTTTTACTGGGAAAATGCTCTTGCACGGAAGAGATCTTGCAAGGGATCCATAAACAGGCAGCACTGGCTTCAAGGAACTTATAAGTAGGAAAGGAAGAAACATGAAATAATTGCAATGCTGTGGGTACCAAGTACAGGGGATCTGTGGGTGATACCAGACAAGGAGTGTTACTTCCATGGCAGCAGCAGGAAAGGCCTCCTGGAGGAAGAAGCGTCTGAGCTGGGCTTTGAGGGTGAGAAAGTCATCCAGGCAGAGATAGTACACAAAATGCCATGCTAGGTAATATAATTATCTCAGCTTTGAGGAATTATAGTTAGACAGAACAAGAAACTTGAAAAAATAGAAAGCCAAACAGAAGTCACTATTAAATTGCACATACCACATTTCTTTTATGCTGAGACATTCTTTCTCACATTTTAATATATAAGACATAGATCATACTACTCAAACAGACTTGTGATATGTTGACTGTTTTAAATCATTTTCTACTGGCTTTGCAATTATAATTTGTCTTAAACTGTGGCGAAAGTCCACTTTGAAAAAATATGATTATTTCATAAAATGTGATGAGACTAACTCCTGGGTTGATACCGTGGGATCCTAGGCTTCTTGTTTCTTATTCCAAATGGAAGACAAGACATGTTGAAGACTCAAGGAATATACTGACGCAACCTGTGAAAAGCACACAATATAGGGCTCCATGAAAGAGGTACTTGTACACTCTTGTTCATGGCATCATTAATCACAATAGGTCAAGGAGAAGGCAAGGGCCACAGACGGATGAATGAATAACCTGAATATATCAGACCCACACAGGGAAAATGCCTGTCACAGGCTACAATGTGGACGAACACTGGGGAGCTTACACTATGTGAAATAACCAGTCAAAAAATTTAGTTATTGTACATGTGCATGAGTCTACTTACATGATATTCCTAGAGTAGGAAAATTCAAAGATATGGAAAGTACAATACTCCTGTCCAGAGGCTGGGGGTGGGGGAAGTGAAAAATTGGTATTAATAGGAATAGAGTTTCAGTTGTGAGGGATGGAAGAGCTCTGGAGATTGTTTTATAACAATGTGAATACAATTAACATCACTCAAATGTGCACTTAAAAAATGGTCAAGGTGGTAAATTTTGTTCTGTGTATGTTTACAGGATTAAAAAGTATATATCTCCACATAAAGGACATGTCGGGGGGAATGGTCTGCTGGAAAGATTGTGATTGAAGCACTGAAGCAGATAAGTGATGGAAAAGTGTGGGAGTAAGGACAGAAAAGAAAGATTAATAAAAACCTCAAAACTCACTGGTGCCTCATACGCCATAGTGCAAAACACAGCAAAAGAATGAAAGTGGGCACTATTATTGCCAAACAGATCAAGGCAATGGAGATGGGTTGTCCTGGAAATTGGTAAAGGAAAAAAGAATGTCATGTTCCATCCCATTCCCTGAATTCCCTGGCATCCTTTGGATACCTGCGTGCCAGCACCACCATTCGCCTGTTGGCAGCACATTGTCATCCCTACCTCCCTCCCTATATTCCTGATTCCATCCATCCTGTGATACTTCTAGCTCCAACTAACACAATCTGCAGATCCTTCATACTTACCTCTTTCATATCTTGGCTCCTTTATTTTTATTACTGGTGGAATTGGTATCCCTGAAATGACTCAATCTCTTTCTCCCTCTCCTTCATCTATGAAGCCCCATGCCTCCCCAGTGTCTCCCTCTGTGCCAGAGTACTTCCTCCTCCCGTGTCCATCCTAGACCTTGATCCTTCTCACCCCAGTTGAGGATGATATCCTGGCCCTCTAGACTGCTGTGCTTCACCTGGCAGGACAGGCCAGCTGCCTCCCCAGATGCCACATCCAGGGTAGCTTGGAGATACCATGTCCAGTCAGCATTGGGCAGGAGGTTGCTGTGCTGAGTGCCCGGCTGCTCCTGCTCACCTCGCATCCACATCACCCACACGGGCTTTGGGTAGAATCCTGAGACGTGGCAGACCAGCAGCAGACGGCCAGGCCCGGGACTGGGGCCACTGGACAGCCAGGCCTCAGGCTTCACTGAGGCATGAAAGGGCAATGAGAGTGTCTTATCAGGACTTGAATTGAGATTATAGGGACTCAGAAACCTGTGAGGTTGGACAGAGACCCCTTCCATGATTGTGGGAATCAAGTAACTCTTTGGTTAATGGCTATCCTTCTTGGGTACCTCCTAGTCTTGAGCTCAGAGCAAGTGGTGAGAAGGGAATTAGAGAGCAGGACTCACCTTTCCTTTGCAGCTCTGCCTTTCCTGCATCGAGGATGCCCAAGAGAAATCGAGGGCAGAGTTCAAACAGGAACTTCCTCTCAGTAGCAATGAGACCATGAAATGCCGGGATCATTGCACAGACCTGCTGGGCCAAGTGGCCCCAATCTGGGGAAGGCACGCAGGTATCATTGTCGAATCTTAAGAAATCCAGTCCTCCCAAAGCTTTTCTCAAGAAGTTTACTATCGATCCCCCAGGATGTAGCTCACAGCCTGCTATGATCTGAAACTCAAAGGGGTCTAGGTGGGAAGACAACAGATAACATATTATTAAACATGAATGAAAAAGAAAACCATGAAAAATGGAATGAGGATGTTAGATTTTTGTTGGGATAAAGTTCTTGGATGTGAAATGATGACTGAACCCCAATTCAGCATTTAGAAATTTTCAGAATGAAGCATTGGTGAAGTGTGAGGGGTATAGCAGAATTACGGAGTAAGAGAGGCAGAGCATGATGCCTCCTAGAGCACAGTACTTCAGCATGAGACATGTGAGGAAAAGGCAAGTAAGGTGAAATGACCTTTCAGAATCACAAGGTAACTTTTCAAGGTGATGTGAAGGAAGCTGAGGATACAGAACACCTGAAGTCAAGGAGCAAAACGGAAGTTTAGAAGTCAGGGAGGGGTAAGGGAGGGACTAGAGGTAGGCCACAAGGATGTGGGAGACACATCCTTTTTCTCTGAAGCACAGTTTGCATGAGGAAGATAATTGTCAGTTGTAAGAGAGAGGAAGTCACTGTAAGTACTAAGAAGACCACAGCAAGAGCAGGTGCAGAAAGGAAATGCCTGAAGAGCTGATCAGAGAAGGAAGCCACAGTGCAGGCCACTTGGAACAAGGAGAGAATAAGAGCCCTTGAGGAGCCAGGGAGTGTTTACAGGGAGTCTTGATCTCTTAAAGAAGATTCAGGGAAATCCAGAATCTTAAATATGGTGTGAGGTGCAGAGTCAGCTTGAGTGACCACTCCAAGAGAGTGTGTGTACACAGTTGGGATATAGCAGACAACAGGCAGGAGGATCAGAGGCATTCGAAATTTATAAAAAGAAAGAGAAGAAAGTCCTAGAGAATCTTTCCAGTTCAGGGTTGTGAACTCACATTCCATGTGGTATATTTTGGCAAGTGCCTGTATTTGTTTTATAAATCTAAATAAGTAGACTCGGAACATTTCCTCCTTGTAAGCAAAGTCCTCATCACTGAAGTTGCCCTTGGACCAGGGCTTCAGGTATATGGCAGTGCCTGATTTACTGTTCCAGCCATGAATCTGCAAATCGTCCAACCAGCCAGAACATTGATTTCGTACCCAGGTGCTGTTGGCAAAGGATGAGATCTGGATGATACTATAAGAGGTTGGTCCCTGGAAGCCTGTAAAGAGAAAGGGACAAGCAGGAGGGAGTGAGAAGGAACAGAAATGGAAATGATCCAGACAACAGAAATCTGGATGCTGAAGAACATATAAAGGCTAACATATTTGACTGCACCAGGGATTCTACCCCAACACCCAGAAAGGCAGCAGAGACCTGGAGAGCACAGGGCTCAGAGCCTTTTTTGTCCAGGTGCACCTGGGTAGTGCAATCAACTTTTACCCAATACCCTTCCAACAGTGCAAAGAGCTGCTAGAATGACTCTTACCATCCTCACTGTCAGCACCTGGGAGGAGAACAGCTAGCAATTGAAATGGAAGAAGCAGCATTTCCCTGGGAGATGGGACTTCTGACTTGTAGAGCTGGTGTTTGATCTCTGATTTCAGCAAACCTCCTTAGTACTCCCTCTCTCCTCCTTAGTGACTTCCTCTCTCTTACAACTAACAATTATCTTCCTCATGCAAACTGTGCTTCAGAGAAAAAGGATGTGTCTCCCACATCCTTGTGGCCTACCTCTAGTCCCTCCCTTACCCCTCCCTGACTTCTAAACTTCCGTTTTCCTCCTTGACTTCAGGTGTTCTGTATCCTCAGCCTCCTTCACACTACCTTGAAAAGTTACCTTGTGATTCTGAAAGGTCATTTCACCTTACTTGCCTTTTCCCCTCATGTGTAGCTTAACAGGTTGATATCTAATGATTGCTTATATTCCAGTCTACTCTCACCTAGATGGAGCCTTTGGTTTATCCACCTGACTCAGCCTTCCTCCTCTTCTACTTCCTTCAGAAGAGAAGGACTGCTTCCTAATGTTCTCAGTGTCTCCTCGTGTTTATCTCATCCTTCTTGTCTGATGTCCCTTACTCTTCTTTCTAATCTGCCTGTGTGTGTGTGTGTGTGTGTGTTTATTTTCACTTACATGAAGGCAGAGCTTTTAAATGCTGCATGTACTATAGAAATACCAATCCAAATTCCAGAATCTAATATTATAGATATTGCCATTCATAATCCAGGCAACATTATCTTATACCTTAGCCAATGTTGAGGGGAAAATGGCACTGGCTCCCAGTATATGACCTTCTCTTCAGTAGCTCTTGACCTAAGCACAAAACAAGTTTTTCTAACAAATGTTCAGGAGATAAGCAAACGTCTTAGGGCTGTGCTCTGTGCACCTCCCACCTAAGTCAAAGGTGCCAGTTTCAACAAGATTCTTTATGCAGTAGAGCCATATTCTCCTTATCTACTATCTCATGACCTCTGTCTACATTTACGCCTTTCTATCAGCAAATAAAGTGTTAATTAGTGGCCAAGGAGGCTGAAAATTTCTATACCAATTACTCATAGATGTTCATTATAAGGGATCATCTCGTCTTCTCTTTGTATGCCTTTTGAAAGTTTTGACAATATGTTTAGAAATCATTGAAATTTTGTACTTTAACCAATATGTTGGTTTTAGTATGATGTTTTATTGCAAGCATAGGATGAAGTTTATTGAGGAATAGAAAGATAATTTTATGGAGCAAGAGCAAGACATATATTTCTAGGCAAAATATGTTTGCTTCAGAGCATGAACCGGCTCCTTATCACAATTAAAAAACCAAAGGATTATTTTTGAATTGTCTCCCATTAGGAGAACATTATAAATTTGTATAAATCTACATATTATGCATAAATGTGGTGGCAAATGATTCCAAATGGAAGAGGATATCACTATCTTATTCTAATATGTAGAGGAAAATGAAAATAAGGAATTGGCATTTGCTGTTCTCAGAATGACTGGTTCACAGTATTAAAAGAGTAGCCTCCAAAGTTACAATTGATGTGAACCAAATGTCAAATGTTCCTCAGTTTCAAAAATAATCAAATGAGTTAGCAGGGCACAAAGACTATATCAATACTAGTCCCATACTTCAAATTTTCAAAGAAGATACCCCTTAAGTATGACAACAGTAATTCAGACAAAATTATTTCACCAGCAGAGAGTATTCAGTGTTGAATCTGAGTTGGACCTGAAGGAAGGAAGATAGAGGGAAAGATATTGGTTTCAGTTGTATTAAACAGTGTTTGTGCCACATATGTGCAGAACATCAACCCTGATGACAAACAGTAACAGAGTCTCTCTAGAAGACAAAGATATTTATTTGGGAATAGAGCATAGCAATGGACATATGGGTGCTATTGTCAACCATATGTGCATATACAGTGAGGTGTAGGAAGACAAATTTTTAAAGAAAATCTTAGGATTACAAAATTATCCTGAAATAATTATCCATGATTAGACAGATTAGTAACAAGGGTGATGCAGATTAGTAACAAGGGTGGGACAGGTCTTTGCAGAAGTATTTTTGTGAAAGTTCGTGACGCCATTTGTAAAAAGTCTTGGGTATTGCAGAGAATTTGTTGATAGTTTTTGTTATTAGGTCACAAACAGGAGAGCCCTCTCTGCATGACCTTCCCCAGCTCTATTTGCTAGTATTATTTTTTTCACACTGTGACTCTATCTTGAGTCTGACAGATTTTACAAGAAGATGACTGTAAATTTGAACTCAAAAGTGAATTTACTGACAAAAGGAGGATGCTGGCATAGCAGAGCAAGGTGGCGGACTAGAGATAGCTTCTTTGCATCTGGTCATGGTGAGATTGGGGAGAGCAGACTCTAGGTACCTCTGGCCTGTGGACTCTGCCCAGAAACATCCCTTTGGGGACATAGGGAGGCAGCAGGAGACTTCCACGGAGGCAGTAGGAGACTTCAGGACCCCAAGAGGACGAAAGCACTGGAGAAGTGGCAAGAGTTTGAGTTCAGGCAGAGGCTGGCCAGTTGTGGCAGTTGCACTTACTGGCAGTGGCAGTGAGAGTTTGCAGAAAGGGAAGGCCTTCCCCATGGCTCTTTTTCTTTTTTTGACTTGGGCATTTGGTTGAGTTATCTTAGGAGAGCTTGGGTGAGAAAGCAAGTGACTTTGTACAGTGCCCAGAAGTCAAAACTGTGCTGGGTGGAGTGGAGATTTCAGTTCTGATGCAAGCGTGGCATAGCCATTGTGGGAGAGCTGCTCTACAGGCTTAGCCCTCAATGAAGCTGGTAGAGCTATGAGTAACACATGCTTTCCTGGGAAAGCCACTGTATAACCAAGGGACACGTTTGTAAAAGTTGAAGTGTGTCTATTAATTAGGATGAAGAAAGCTTCAGGCTCCTAACCCTATGGAGTTTGAGGGCAAAGAAGTTAGCAAGGGCTTCCAGTCTCCATCTTATACAGCTGAATCAGCATTGTGATTAGCATCTAATGCCCCAGAAGATCACCTGTTGCTCAGGCAATATTTAGGAATATATATATAAAGCATATATAGTTTTTAAAACTATATATGGTTCTCTTTATTTATATATATATAATATATTTCTTTTTTAAAAGTTTTTTCAACTCTTTTTCCCCCTAGATTTTTCTTTTTTAAATATTTTTCTCATGTAAATATAATTTTTCATTGTTGCCTACTTTAATAATAAGGGCTTCATTTTTGCTAGTTTTCCTGCTCCTCTTATTCATTTTTTTCACCCAATTTTATCCCTTAAGTTTTTTTGTTGTTGTTGTTTACTTGTTTTGGTTTGATTTATACTATTTTTGGTTTTCTTCTCTATTTGGTGGGGGTGAGATCTTGTGGCTGTTCAGGCTGGCAAACAGCTTCAATTACCAAGGGACTCAACCATCCAGTCCCCCCAGAGTTTGGAGTTTGTGGATGTGGGTCAAAGTACCCTACTGTATACCACGATTACGTCTATCTCTCTCTTTTTGTTCCTCTCTTCCTTTGTCAGACTTCCTTTTTACTCACTACCTTTCCTCTCTGTCTTCTTTAAATCTTTATCACTTCTTGCTCTTCTCTCTTCTTATCCTTTTAGTTCTTTACCAAAAGGACACTTCAACATCTTAGAACACAGGCACAGTAACTTAAAAAGCAGTAGAAAGTGAAAGGAAAAAGTAGGGCAACAGACAAAAAAAGGAAACAGACACAAATAAAACACTCGTGAAAAAGAAATGGTGACAACACGAATAAACAGCACAAAAGTTCTGTTCAGCAGTTTGTACTGAGACCTCTCTGTCTCTTCTCTGCTGTTTCTAAGACTGCCATTTGCTAAGTCACTGGAGTTGAGGTAACACTCACTGTTTCATCCCTGTCCAGCCAAGGCCTCTTAGCTGCCTGCTCCAGTTCTGATGTGAACACTAGAAACTGTTTTGGAATATATGGGGGTTAAGACACTAGAGAATTGCAATGTTTTGATATAAAACTGATAAAACCTCCTTTTGCCAATCACCTTCCCCAGCTTTCCTTTCTCTCTCCCGAATGGCCCCTCCTTCTTCTTAGACGATATTTGTGTTTTATATTTCATATGAGTGTGTGTTTATAAATTGTTTTCATATTATTACTGAGTACATGGGGGTACATTTTCCCCATTCTTGAGATACTTTACTAAGAAGTATGTGTTCTGACTCCATCTAGGTAAAGGGAAACATAAAAGATGTAAAGTCTCCATCTTTTTTTATGACAGAATAGTATTCGATGGTATACATCTGTCTATCACAATTTGTTAATTCATTCATGAGTTGATGGCCATTTGACTTGCTTCCACAACTTGGTAATTATGAATTAGGCTTCAATAAACATTCTGGTGCAAATGTCATTGTGGTGAAAAGAGTTTTGTTCTTCTGGGTAATGGGGTTGTGGGATAAAATGGAAAGTCAACTTTTAGTTCCTTGAGGATTCTCCATACTTCTTTCCACAAAATCCACCAGCAGTGTAGAAGTGTTGCCTTCTCTCCACATCCATGCCAGCAATTTTGGAATTTTGTGATGTAGGCAAATCTTACTAGAGTTAGGTAATATCACAAAGTGTTTTTGTTTTGCATTTACCCAATGATTAAAGACAAAAAAGCATTTTTGTCTTGTGTTTGTAGGCCATTTGCGTGTCATCTTCAGAGACATCACTGTTCAAGTCTCTTGCTCACAAAGAAATGGTATTGTTTCTTTTTTGGTTATTGACTAATTTGAGTTCTCTGAAGATTCTAGTTATCAGACTTTTTTCAGAATTATACCATGCAAAAATCTTCTCCCATTCCAAAGGCAGTCTGCTTACTTTGCCTGTAGTGCCCTTAGCTGTGCAGAAGCAAGCTTGATCAAATCTCATTTATTTTTGGTGTTGCTGCAATTGCCAGGGAGGTCTTCCTGATAAATTATTTTTTCCAGGCATATATTTTTAAGTGTTTTTCCTGCACTCTCTTCTAATATTTCTATAATTTCATGTCTTTTTAAAAATTTTTATTAAATCATAATTGTATACATTGGTGCAATCATGCAGCACAATGTGCTGACTTCATATACAATCTGAAATATTTTCATTGAACTATTTAACATAGCCTTCATGGCCTTTTAATCACTATATGAAGACATTTATATTTTGCATTTAGTAATTGTCACTTATACCCTTCTAAGAGGCACC
>CAUYON010114441.1:0-19894 GCA_963573935.1 Arctocebus calabarensis | reverse complement strand
TTGATGACTTCCAAGAGTCTTGTGGTTGAGTCTTTGGGGTTCTCTAAGTATAAGATCATATCATCAGCAAAAAGGGAGAGTTTGACCTCCTTTGCACCCATTTGGACGCCCTTCATTTTCTTGTCTTGTCTAATTGTATTGGCTAGAACTTCCAGCACTACCTTGAATAGTAACATAGGTAACAAGTAACATAGTAACAAGGTTGACAGAGGACAACCTTGTCAGTTCCAGTTCTTAGAAGAAAAGCTTTTAGTTTTACTCCATTTAGTAAAATACTAGCTGTGGGTTTGTCATAGATAGCTTCAATCAGTTTAAGAAATGTGCCACCTATACCTATACTCCTCAGTGTTCTAATTAGAAAAGGATACTGGATTTTATCAAATGCTTTGTCTGCATCTATGGAGAGGATCATATAATCTTTGGTTTTGCTTCTGTTGGTACAGTATATATCATTTATGAACTTGCAAATATTAAACCAGTCTTGTATCCCTGGGATGAAACTTACTTGATCATGATGTATGACTTTTTTGATTATACTCTGTAATCTATTGGCCAAGATTTTGTGGAGAATTTTTGCATCTATATTCATTAGTGAAATTGGTCTGAAATTCTCCTTTTTAGTTGGGTCTTTACCTGGTTTTGGTATCAGGGTGATATTTGCTACATAGAACATACTGGGGAAGATTCCTTCCTCCTCAATCTTTGGGAATAATTTCTGCAGTATAGGAATAATCTCTTCTTTGAAGGTTTGATAAAATTCTGGTGTGAAGCCATGCGGACCAGGGCATTTTTTTTGTTGGGAGACTTTTTATTGTTTCTTTGGTCTCAAGAAATTGCTTGAAATTGTTCTGTTCAGGAGATCTATTACATCTGACCTAAGTGTAGGGAGAGTGTGTAATTCTAAATATTGATCCATTTCCTTCACATTGTCAAATATCTGGGCATAAAGTTTCTGGTAGTATTGAGAACCTGTATTTCTGTGGCATCAGTTATTTCACCTTTATCATTTCTGATTGAGGTACTAGAGATTTTATCTTTTTATTTCTAGTTGGTCTGGCCAAAAGCTTATCTATTTTATTTAGTTTTTCAAAAAAACAACTCCTTGTTTCATTAATTTTCTGAATAATTATGTTGTTTTCCATTTCATTAATCTCTGATTTAATTTTGGATATTTCTTTTCTTCTGCTAGGTTTAGGCTTAGATTGTTCTTTTTCCAATTCCATCAGATGGCTTGTGGGTTTGTTGATACGCTCTCTTTCTGTTTTTCAAATGTAGGTTTCTAAAGTGATAAATTTTCCTCTCAGGACTGCTTTTGCTGTATTCCATAGGTTTTGGTTGTTTGTGTCTTCATTGCTGTTATACTCAAGGAAGTTAATCATTTCCTTTTTTTTTTCCTTCCTGCACCCAAGTGTCATTCAGCATAAGGTTGTTTATGCCTTTGTGTAAGGTTGAGCATTTTTGTTGGAGTTGAGTTCCTCTTTTAGTGCCTTGTGGTCTGAAAAGATGCAAGGAAGATTTTCAATTATTTCAATCCTGCTGAAGTTTGTTTTGTGCCCTAGGATATGATCAATTTTGGAGAATGTTCCATGGGACAATGAGAAGAATGTGTATTCTATATCTTTGGGATAAAGTGTTCTATATACATCTATCAAGCACAGTTGTTCTAAAGTCTCACTTAAATCTCTAATATCTTTATTTAATTTCTGATTAGAGGATCTGTCCAGCTCTGAGAGAGGGGGGTTGAAGTCTCCTGTTATTATGGTGTTATAGGATATCATATTGCTCAGACTAAGCAAGGTCTGTTTCAAGAATCTGGGAGCATTTAAATTGGGTGCATAAATATTTAAAATTGAAATGTCTTTTTGTTGTATTTTTCCCTTAACCAAAATGAAGTGACCATAATTAACTTTTTTGACTTTAGTTGCTTTAATCTACACATATCTGAGAATAAGATTGCAACCCCTCTTTTCTTCGAGTTCCATTTGCCTGAACAATGGACTTCTAACCCTTAACTCTGAGTTTTAATTTTTCTTTTGGATGTAAATTGTGTTTCTTGTAGACAGCAAATAGATGGCTTGTGTTTTTTTAATCCAATTAGCCAATCTATGCCTCTTCAGTGGGGAATTCAAACCATTGACATTTATTGAGATAATGGATAAGTGTGGTAGCATTCTATCCATCTTATTTTGTGAAAGTCTGTTGGTTAGTTTTGTCTTTTGCATCATTGTGGAAGCAAGGTTCTGTTGTATAAGTTCTGAGTATTTACTTTGCTGAAGTTCCATTATAATGGTCAGTATGTAGGACAGGTTGAACTATTTCCTGCAAAACTGGTCTTGTTGTGGCAAATTTCCCCAATGTTTGCATATCAATAAAAGATTTGATTTCTCCATCAATTTTAAAGCTTAGCTTGGTGGGGTATAGAATTTTGGGCTGGAAATTGTTCAGTTTAAGTAGGTTAAAGATAGATGACTATTGTCTTCTGGCTTGAAAAGTTTCATTAGAAAAGTCTGAGGTCACCTTGATAGGTTTGGCACTGTAGGTCATTTGGCACTTACTCCTGGCAGCTTGCAAGATCTTTTCTTTTCTCTTGACTTTAGATAAATTCATCACAATATGCTTTGGAGAAGTTCTATTTGATTTGAGGCAACCAGGGGACCGATATCCCTCTGAAAGGAGTATGTCAGAATCTTTGGTGATAGCTGGGAAATTTTCATTTATAATATTCTCTAGAATGGCTTCCATTCCTCTGCGGCATTCTTCTTCCCCTTCTGGGATACCTATAACTCATATGCTTGAATGCTTCATAGAGTCCCGTAATTCTGTCAGTGAACGTTCTGCTTTCTCTCTCTTCTTTTCAGTCTCTTTAACTATCTTAGTTATCTCAAGAGCTTTATCCTCTACTTCTGAGATTCTTTCTTCTGCATGGTCTAATCTATTGTTGATACTTTCTATTGCCTCTTTAAGTTTCCTAATTGACTGCTTCAGTTCCTTCAGCTCTGCTACATCCTTTGTATATTCTTCATATCATTCATCTCTTATTTGATTCTGTTTTTGAATTTCCTTTTGGTTATTATCCACTTTCTCAGCAATTTCTTTCATTGCTTTTTGATTGTTTTCCACTTTCTCAGCAATTTCCTTCATTGTTTTCATTATATGTATTTTAAATTCCCCTTCTGTCATTTCTAACATTTCTTTATAGGGGTAATCTTCTGCAATAGCTATCTCATGATCCCTAGAAGGAGTTACTCTGGCCTGGGATTTCATGTTGCCAGGATTTTCCTGCTAATTCTTCGTCATGAGTGCTTTCTTGTTTCTGTTTCCTTACCCTAATTTTCCTTTCACCACTTCTTGCTCTTTAAGTTTCTATACTGCTGGCCTAAAGTTTTAATCAGTCCACTTGCCAGTTTTCCACCACTTCTTTCCTCCTTGTGGGGTCCAGAAGCCTCTTACTGACTTCCTGTATTATCAAAGGGAAACCTCTGGGTGAAACCCACCAGCCAGAGATGTCTGGATTCTTCTCTCCCCACTCTCACTGCATCTGCCTGCACAGAAGCTGCTACTCGACCGCCATCTTCAATCAGGTGTCCGACTAGAGGGTTTCTTTCTGAGAAAACTAGCCTATAAAATAATAAAGAACCCACAAATTCTATTTGAAATAAATTGCATCATGCCCAAAGGCAACAAATGTGAGTCCATTTCCAGGTGTATACATCTTCCTTATCAGAATTTTAGGGCCTATCTCTTAATTTCATTGGACAGGTAAGGATTACCAGATTTTTGGGAAAAATCCTTTAAAATGCATATGATCATCCAAAACTAGAAAAGTAAGTATAGAAAATAAATAAGATCACAGATAATAAGAAACCCCCAAGCCAGGTACAGTGGCTGATGCCTATAATCCTAGCAATCTAGACAGCTGAGGTGAGAGGATTGCAGGCTGAGCAGAAGTGAGACCCTATCTCTACTAAAAACAGAAAAAATTAACTGGGTATGGTGGCACACACCAGTAATCCCAACTATTTGGGAGGCTAAGGCAGAAGGATTACTTGAGCCCAGGAGTTTTAGGTTGCAGTGAGCTGTGATAATATCACTGCACTCCAGCTTAGGCAACATACTGAGACCCTGTCTCAGAAAAAGACAAAAAAGCAAAAACTTCACATAAATTCATAATAATCATTTCAGCTAAAACTACCATATCATATGTGGGAAAGGAGAGTATTCAGAGAATAAGAAATAATTTTAGAAACTGAAAATCTTATAACAAAAAAGTGATTTAAATGTTAGAAAATAAATGTTTAGAAAACTCTTAGAAAGATCAAATAAGAACAAAAAAGGTCTTAAAAAAGCTTAATTTTTACATCATTTCTTTTTTCAATGCCCTAATTCCTGGGTCCTTCCTAAATTTATTTCTTTATTTTCATGAGATACATATATTCAACATCTCTCCATAGTTATTCTGTAACACACAAATATGGTGCATGGCCAATTAATAGGAGATCCAGAAACAGAGAGATGATGATTATGAATAAAGCATGAAGCTACCATTTAAGAAAATTTCCTAGAAAAGAAGGACAAGAATTTTCCAGGTTGAAGGGCTCACTGAGTATCCACAAAGCTCAGCTTCATCAACACTCATTCCAATGTCCATTCTTATAAAATTTCAGAACAGCTGAGAAAAGTCCTAAAAGCAACTGGAAAGAAAAAATGAGGCCCTGAAGGGTCACACAGACAGGAATAAAAATGACATCTTACTTTTAACCAGCAGCATTGGAAGCTATAACAAATATGCAGAATACGGGCTTCAGTGTCTGAAGTAATGTCCTTTCCTACCTAGAAATCTGTGAGTCTCAGCCACCGCAAACTAAATGCAAATTAATTTTTCCCCATGCACTTATTTGTGTGTGTTATAGAATAATTTTTTGAGAGATGTTGGATATATATCACATAAAAGTAAAGACATGAATCAGGGCATTGAACAGAGAAATGATGTAAAGAGGGAGCTAGAAAAAAATATTTTAGATTAGAACAAGGAGGGTGAAGTTTTTAGGAGAGATGTTCCAAACATACACACGTGCACATTTGTATGTTCACACGGTTTTCTTTGTAGTCAAATACCTGGCATAATTTGAAAAATCCTCTTGTGTATGCTTGTGTATTTGTCTGTGTGTATATCAGTGCAGAGATATAAAAAAGAGCCAGATCTTTGTCTTTTGTGTTCAGAAACCAATAGACAACGTCTGAAATGTTTTTAATTTTTATTTCAGATTAATATGAAGATACAAATGATTAAGCTACACTGTTTGCCTTTCTTAGGTAAAGTGCAAGTTGTAGTTGAGACCTCACCCAAAGTGTGGGCTGTATACCCTCACATTGTGCCCATTAGGTGAGAGCTCCCCAGTATCCCTTCTTTCTCCCTCTCTCCTTTCCCTTCTCCTCCATCCCCCACTTGATTCATTGTTTTTCTCCTCTGTAGGCATGCAATTGGTTATCTATTGGTTTCATATTACTAATGCATACCACAAAATAATACCAAAAACCTAGTATTTAAAAAACAGAGTTATAAAAAAAATAAAATACAGAGTTAAAATAGTTCCTATGCTTATGAATAATGTATGGGAAGTTACATTGGAATATTCAAAAATTCCTGAAACTTGACATCTCTAAAGTTCTATTATCAATTTTAAAAAATAATGAAGTATATTTATTATATCTCTCAAAAGATAGACAAAACTTTCAAAAAATTATGCAGTAATGATAAAAAAGTTGCTACTGTGATTTTCACAAAATCAGAGTATCAATAAATGCTGAAAATAATACTCTTTTAAATTATATAAAAAATAACTTCCATATTTTACAGAGCTAAATCCATTTTATTTTATCAAGGAAACTTCTTCCTGACCCTTCAATGTCAGTTCTCTTCGGAAGTAGAGACTATTAATGTGCTCCAATATCTATTCTTGAATTTTTCTATTCAATAATAGAAGCTTTGATTTGTATATAGGCCCTTGGCTTTCCAGGATATAGACTAAATTTAACATCTTCATTTGTCACTGAGTCCGGGCCAGTAGAAGGTGAATAAAAGGGCCTTGTGAAGGTTATTTTTATGTATCAACTTGAATGGGTCCTAGGGTGCCCAGGTCTTTGGTAAAACCTTATTCTGGGTATATCTGTGAATATCTTTCTGGGTGAGATTAACTTTGGAATCTATAGATTGCCCTCCTCATTGTGAATGGACTTCATGCACTCAGTTGAAGGCCTGAAGAGAGCAGAGAATTGGGTCTCTCTGCCTCTCTGCCTAGGGGGTCTTTGAGCTGGGGCCTCAGTACCCTTCTACCTTTGGAGTCAGACTCACATTTACATAACTGGCTCTCAGGTCTTTGAATGATAGATCTCGGGACTTCTTACTCTTCATAACAGTGTGAATTAATGTAATTAATTGTAATATCTCTCTCTCTATATATATAATATATACATATATAGACCTATGTACATACACACACACACACAAACACATATATGTCAGTCTGACAATTAAGTTCAAGAGTTCATCCTAGAAAGAGTGCTACATACCTCTTTGCTGAATACCATTACAATCTCCTTCAAAGGACTCCCCTTGGGAAGCTAAGCACCAATGCCAGCACTTAGTCAAGCCTTCAAAGCAATTTTGGAACTCCTTTCTGGAATGGCCAGATACTCAGCAATGAGGTGTGTAGTACTTTTTCTATGATGAGTTCAAGAACTTACAGAACTTCATATGTTTGGCTCTTTATTAAACTGTAGGGCCAAATCTTTCCAAAGAAGGAGTTTGACCTTTTTACTGAACGTAAATGTGAGGGAATTCAAGCAGAATCTTTATTTATGTTGGAGAAGTCAAAGGCCAAAGTAAGTTAGAAGGAACCTGGTGCAGGCACCTGAAGTGGCCTATCAGCCACACCACATACCTTTGGACTTCATTTTAAGTGAAAAGGAAAGAAAATCCTATCTTATTGGGCAGCGCCTGTGGCTCAGTGAGTAGGGTGCCTGCCCTACGTACTGAGGGTGGCGGGTTCAAACCTGGCCCTGGCCAAATTGCAACAAAAAGTAGCCGGGCATTGTGGTGAGTGCCTCTGGTCCAGCTACTTGGGAAGTTGAGGCAAGGGAATCGCCTCAGCCCAAGAGTTGCAGGTTGCTGTGAGCTGTGATGCCACAGCACTCTACCAAGGGTGACCAAGTAAGACTCTGCCTCTAAAAAAAAAAAAAAATAAATAAAGAAATAAAGAAAGAAATAAATAAAATTTCCTTATATATTACATAAAATAATATAATAAATAAAGTGTTTTTTTTCCTTTTTCCCTTTTAATGATGCATTTTTAATCCTTTATTTCTTTTCTTTTTTAAAAAATTAAATCATGGCTGTGTACATTAATGCAATCATGGGGTACCATGTGCTGGTTTCATATACAATCTGAAATATTTTCATCAGACTGGTTAACATAGCCTTCATGGCATTTTCTTAGTTATTGTGTTAAGGCATTTATATTTTACATTTAGTAAGTTTCACCTGTACCCTTCTAAGATGCACCATAGGTGTGGTCCCACAAATTACCCTTCTTCCACCCCCCTTTCCTCCCCTCCCTTGCCCCTTTCCCCATATTCTTGTGCTATAATTGGGTTATATCCTTCATATGAAAGCTATAGATTATTTTCTTAGTAGGGCTGAGTACATTGGATACTTTTTCTTCCATTCTTGAGATACTTTGCTAAGAACAGTATGCTTCAGCTCCATCCATGTAAACATGAAAGAGGTAAAGTCTCCCATCTTTCTTTAAGGATGCATAATATTCCATGGTATATATGTACCACAATTTATTAATCCATTTGGAGGATGATGGGCACTTGGACTTCTTCCATGACTCAGCAATTATGAATTGGGCTGCATAAAACATTCTGGTACATATATCTTTGTTACAATGTGATTTTTGTTTTTCTGGATATATACCTAGTAGAGGAATTATAGGCTCTAATTGGCAGGTCTATTTTTCGATCTCTAAGTATTCTCCAAACATCTTTCCCAAAGGAACGTATTAGTTTGCATTCCCACCAGCAATGTAGAAGTGTTCCCTTTTCTCCACTCCATGCCAACATCTCTGTTTCAGGGATTTGTGACATGGCTAATCTTCTTGGACAGACTTTTTAATACTTAGTTCAATTGAGCAAGATTCAATGGAGTCAGAGTCTCCCATTGTACTTTCCTTAATATATTATTTTCAGTTTTTTGAAGGCAGAGTCATTTTCCTTTATAGAAGAGATTGTTAACAAAGTTGCATGACTCAGGGAGAAGATAGGCCATTTCTTTATGTGAATGAACTATCTACAGTGATCTAAGTACAAAGATGTAAAGACATACGCATATTGATGATTTTCGCACATTGCTAATCATGGGGGGAAAAAGGAATGAAGTGCTCCATTGGAAAAGCCACTCACCAAAAGAGCCATGGACAACAGAGGGCAGAAATGACGTTGCATAAGGTACTATAAAGCAAGGGTCTACATGCATATGCAAAACAGCCTAAGAAATCTCCACCAGTGGGGTAGTCTCCGTCATTCCAATTTGAGGACAAAGTAAAGTTGAATGATACAGCTCACATAAGAGACAGTCTTCTCCAGGCCCCAGAGGTTAAACAGCAACTAACAGATGGAGCTGTTGGTGTAGGAGAAATCAGGAAAAGAGATGAAGCACATCAGAGTGTGGAGATGGCTGTTCTGGTGTCATAGAATGATGATAAGTAGGTTCCCTGTCAGTGCCATGAAGCAGAGTATTACGGTAACTACAAACTATTTCCAGGTGAGGCCAATTAGAAAAAAAAGTAGAATAAAGTTGTCTTCAAAATTTGCATTGATTTTTTTATTACCACTTATTTCCTTTTACCTAAGAGGAGAAAAAGTCATAAAACTCAGAAAATGCTACAAGAATCACAGAGTCACATAGAGGAGAAGAGTCAATCATTGTTCTATTCTAGGACAATTTGACCATTAAGAAAAACTATAATGATAATGAATTGAACAAAATAAGAATCCCAAATCCCATAATGATATAAAAAGGAAAATAATAAATAAGTAAGTTTGGGGGCAAGATGGCCGACTGGAGCAGCTTCTGACAGAAGCTCCTGTCCAAAGGGAAGGATGACATCCAGAAAGTACCCAATTAAGCTGAAGACTGAGAGCTCAGCTCTCAGAGAGAAGTGATAACTTCAAGTCACCTGTGCTGAGGCAAGCTGCCACTCCAAGAAGCAAGCTTCAGATACAAAATAGATCTGAAAGGAAAAGTGTCCATCCTCTCCCCCAAGAAAGCTGTTGTTTTTTTTTTTCTTTCTTTCCCTTTTCTCTTTGTTTGCTCTGTAGTTTCTACAGGCGAGCGATGAACTGAGGATCTCTTGTCTCACCCCACGGGTGAGAGCTGTAGGAAGTGGGGATTACTTCCTCAGTGGGATCCTGCTGTGACTCTGAACACTCTCTTGCTAGGCAGATAAATTGAACGAAAGTTTTCCCTGCCATTCTGAACTTCCAGTCCACCCTTCCCCCCTTACCTGATAAACCAGAAGCCTAACCCCTGCTGAGACTATGAGAGGAGGCTCAAGAGCAGGCCCCAACAACCCCCTACAATCTCCCAGACCAAGCACACCACCTGTCACTTGGCTAGAGACTCTTGGAGCTGCGTGTCCCAGGCCCTGCCACCAATGTCCCCCTTGCCTCCTCTCCGATCCCCTCTGCCTGGCCAGAGACTCCTGGAGCCAACCATCCCATGCCCTGCCACTGGTGCCCTCCCTGCCTGTGCACCAAGCCCTCTACCCAGCCAGAGACTGTTGGAGCCACACGCTCTCCTTGCTGAAGTAACCAGGCGCCAGGCACTGCCAGAACCGTGTGCAGCATCCCCTGCCCTGCTGCTGGATCCATGTGCACCACGCTCTGGAGCTGCTTCCACAGCCAGAACTCCCTGGCTGGGGCAGTCGCAGAGGAGCTATACAGGGTCACTTCCTACAAAGATCCAGCAACAATAGAGTGATCCTCCTGGGGTCTAATCTTGGAGAGACACCTCCCCAACTCTGAGGACCACCAGAGGAAAGCAGAACTCATTCTAAAGGAATACTGGTGCTGCAGAGTGGCAGGGGCAAAGGCATGGTGGCTGAGGGAGAAAAGCATTCACTGACTTGTTACTACCCTCAGGATTAGGACTGAGTCCAAGTAGAACACTAGCCAGTGGCTATTGAGTACCTGAGGCAAGTAGGCCTCAGCTCCCCCAGCCAGCTAGTAGCAGAGGGTAGTGGTCAGGCCAGGGGGGGCATCGACCTTCCTTTGACTGTGACAGGTGCTAAGCCCTGGCACATCTGCTTATTGGAGGGAGCAGGACTGCAGCCCTGTGGGGTCACCAGTTACTGGGCGTGAAAAAGGAACAAAGTGGAGAAAGAGACTAGCCCCCTGTTCCTACTCTTATACCAGGCAGGCCTTTCTGATTCCATAGAGCACTGGAGTGAGCCAAATCTGAGCAACCAGTAGACCTCTGCCATCTAGTTGCTGGAGACCTTTCGAACTCTCTCACTTGAGAGTGCGTACTGACGGGGTCAATTGGTTTGGGATTCCTAACCTGGGCCAATCACCCAAGGACCCTCTTGGGTGGTTCCTTGGCTGTATAGTAACGGGAAGGGTTGAATTTCCTCTTCCAGTTGTTGTCCATGGGGGATGGGGTGTCTTAGTTACTTGTATTTTTCCATAGCTAAGACTTCACCAGAGTCACTGATTTACTAGGATCAGACAAGAACCAGCTGAAAAACAGACAGAGCTACCTAACCCCACCACACCAAGGTGGGACTGTAATTCTGTATGGGCCTTTTGCCAAGTTTTTGGGGAAAAAGCTGCCATCACCAGTCCCAGATCCTTGACAAATGGCTGGTTAACCACAATTCCAGAAGGTCCTAATCCAATTTTGCATTACCTGCCTACCTAGCCAACGGTGAAAAACACTCATGAGGCGGAATCAACGGAAAACCTCTGGCAACATGAATAACCAGAGTAGATCAACTCCCCCAAGGAATGATAAGCGAGCACAAGATCCCATTCATAAACAAATGGCTGAGATGTCAGAAATTGAGTTCAGAATCTGGATAATAAATAAGATCAACAGAATAGAGGAAAAGATGGAATTAGAATTTTAAACAGTAACTCAAAAGATGTCTCAAGAATTCTACAAATTCAAAGTCAAAATGACCAAAGATTTTGACACATTGAGGCAAGAATTTGTAGCCCTCAAAGATCTGAAAAATACAGTAAAATTCTTTAGTAACAGAATGAAATAGGCAGAAGAAAGGATCTCTGACATTGAAGACAAAGCTTTTGAACGCTCCCAAATGTTCAAAGAGGAATATAAGTGGAGAACAAAAACGAATCATTCCCTAAATGAGCTCTGGGATAATTCAAAGAGATCTAATATTTGCCTTATAGGAATACCTGAAGGTGATGAGATTGCTGTGAAGGATACAGATGCTTTACTTCATGAAATAAACAAAGAGAATTTTCCAGACGTGCCGAGAGATCCTGAAATTCAGATAGCAGACAGTTTCAGAACAACAGCATATACTCAACCCAAATAACAATTCTCATAGACACATTATAATTAACTTCTAAACAAATGGCTGAGATGACAGAAATTGAGTTCAGAATCTGGATAGTAAATAAGATCAACAGAATAGAGGAAAAGATGGAATTAGAATTTTAAACAGTAACTCAAAAGATGTCTCATAGATGTTATGTTTGGTGAAGTTAATGTTTGTTGGAGAAATTAAATACTTTAATGACATTCACATGTTGAAGAAATTTGCTATAACTAAACCAGCTCTCCAAGATATTCTCAGACCTGTCCTCCACAATGAACAACACAATCCTACACCACCAAAGTAAACTCACTTAGAAACTTTTTATCTAATTCCAACTTCCATAGTGGTGAAAGGATTAAAAATGCCTACTGGACTTTCAAAAAACTCGATATTCAAAACTCTATCTGGCTTATCATTATTCTCCATTAATGTGAATGGCTTAAATTGCCATCTAAAGAGGCACAGTTTGGCTGACTAGAATCAAAAACTTAGGCCAGACATCTGCTGCATTCAAGAATCTCACCTTACCTTGGGATGGTCATCTATAATTCAGGCAAATGGAAAGCAGAAAAAATCAGGAGTTGCAATTTCATTTGCAGATACAATAGGCTTTAAACCAATAAAAGGAAGGAAAGATAATGATGGTCACTTCTTATTTGTTAAGGGTAACACTCAACATGATGAGATTTCAATTATCAACATTTATGCAAGTGTCTGTAACTTTCCCCAGCTGTGATTCCAGGCTAATATCTTGACTCACTGGGATTGGATAGAGGCTGGCTGACTTCAAGAAAGAGCCAGCTTGAGTTATTTCGCCAAGCAGGTTCTCAAAGTCTCTGGCTGCAGCTCTGAAAGGGACCTTTGCAAGGCTGTAGGGGAAAAGCCACAATCACAAGATTTAGTTCATCGGTAAAGGGATGGTTAGCTCCAGTTCCTGGGGCCCCCCAGTCGAATCTCACTCTACCAATTTTAATTTCCCAATTGCAGAAAATACTCATGGGGAGGAATCAGCAGAACAAATCTGGCAACATTAATAAACAGAATAGATCAACTCCTCCAAAGAAAAACAAAGGAGATAAAATAGTAGATGCCATTCATAAAGAAATGGCTGAAATTTCAGAAATAGAATTTAGAATATGAATCACAAATAATATGGATACAGTGAAGGAAAATGTAGAAATAGAAATCCAAAGAGTAGTTCAAAAGTTATCTCAGGAAATTAATGAATTCAAAGACAAAGTCACTAAGGATATGCACATAATGAGCAAAAATATATCAGAGCATAAGGAAGTGAAAATTTATGCAAGGAGCTTTGAAATACAGTAGAGTCCCTTAGTAAATGAATTGAGCAGGAAGAAGAAAAGACCTCAGGAATTGGAGACAAGGCTTTTTAACTATTCCAAGCATTCAAAGAGACAGAAAAATGGAAAACAAGAATAAAACATTCCCAGAAAGAGTTGTGGGATCATTCCAAAACATCAAACATTTGAATCATAGAGATTCTTAAAAGAGAAGAGGATGGTCCTAAAAGCATAGATGCTCTACTCCAAGATTTTATGGAGGCGAATTTTCCAAGCATTGCAAGAGATACAGAAATTCAGATAGTAGGCAGTTTCAGAACACTAGCACTACTCAATGCAAATAAATCATCTCCTAGACACACTATAATTAACTTGCCAAAGCTAATATGAATGAAAAAATCCTGTAAGCAGCCTCTTAAGAAGAAATATTAGGATGACTGGAGATCTTTCAGCCAAAACTTTTCAAGCCAGAAGAGGATGGTCATCACCCGTCAACATTTTAAAACAAAACAACTTTCAGCCCAGGATCCTGTATTCAGCTAAAGTAAATTTCATTTGTGACATAGAAATGAAATACTTTCTGACATCCACATATTGAGGAACTTTGCCATAACTAGATCAGCTCTCTAGGAAATACTCAGACCCATTTTCCATAATGACCAGCATAATTTTCTACCATCAAAGTAAACTCACCCAGAATTTTTCAAATAAAACCTAACTTTCACAATGGTGAAAAAATTAAAAATAAGCACTGGACCTTTGAAAAACAACATGGCCATAACAGAACCATACCTACCAATTCTCTCAATTAATATGGATGGCTTAAATTCTCCTCTAAAGAGGTACAGGTCAGCTGACTGACCAAAAACTCAGGCCAGTGTGCCTAATTTATAATAAAAAATAGCTTTCATGTGGGAGAACTGGCTAGCCACCTGTAGCTGCAGCCAGAGACTCTGAGGACCTGCTTGGTGAAATAACTCATCAAGAGACTCATCTTACCTCAAAGAATAAAAAAAGACTCAGAGTTAAAGGATGGACATCTAAAACACAGGCAAATGGAAATCAGAAAAAAGCAAAGGTTCCAATTTAACCAGCAGAGATAATTTATTTAGGCCAATAAAAATAAGGAAAGGCAAGGATGGACACTACATATTTGTCAAGGGAAACACTCAACATGAAGATATTTCAATAATTAACATTTATGCGCCCTACCTGAATGCTCCACAATTTATAAAACAAACCCTAAAGAATATGAACAATTTGACATCTTCCAGCACTATAATAGTTGGAGATTTTAACACCCCTTTGGCAGTTCAGGATAGATCCACAAAGAAGAAACTAAAGCAAGAAATAATGCATTTAAACTTGACCCTTGATCTAATGGTCATCACAGACATTTACAGAACATTTCATCTTAATAAAATTGAAAACACATTCTTCTCATGAGCCCACAAATTTACCTTCAAAACTGATCATATCTTAGGAAACAAGCCAAACCTCAACAAATTTATAAGAATAGAAATTATTCCTCATATCATCTTGGACGAAACTGAACTCAACAGCAACAGAAAACTTCATACTCAAACTCATGGAAACTAAATAACCTTAGGTTGAATGAGAGCTGATCAAAGACAATATTAAGAAGGAAGTCATCCGATTTTTGGAACAAACTAATAATGAAGATACAAATTGCAAAGCAGTCCTAAAAGGGAAATTTATAGCATTAGAAGGCTTCATTAAGAAAATAGAAAGAGAGCAAGTCAGCAACCTAAAAGGTCATCTTAACCAACTGGAAAAGGAAGATCAAACCAACCCCAATTCCAGCAGAAGAAAAGAAATAACCAAACTCAGAGCAGAATTAAATGAAATTAAAAACAAAAGAATCATCTGGACAATCAACAAAACAAAAAGTTAGTTCTTTGAAAAGATTGATAATGTTAATAAAACATTGTCTAGACTAATCAAAAACAGAAAAGTAAAATCTCTAATAATGTCTATCAGAAACAACAATTATCACAAAAATTCAAAAAATCCTCAATGATTGCTACAAAAACTATTCTCAGAAATACGAAAATGTAGAGGAAACAGAATGATATCTGGAAGCACACCATCTTCCTAGACTCAACCAGAAAGAATTAGAAATTTTGAATAGACCTATAGCAATAGACCTATAGAACTGTTGAAATAGCATCAACAATACAAAATATCCCCACCCCCCAAAAAAAAGTCAGGGACCAGATGGTTTCACATCACAATTCTACCAACATTCAAAGAGGAATGAGTACCCATAGTGCATAACCTTTTCCAAAACAGAAAAGGAAGGAATGCTCCCCCACCACATTCTATGATGTAAATATCACCTTGATCCCTAAATGAGGAAAAGACCCAACAAAGAAAGAAAACTATAGACCAATATCATTAATGAATATCAATGTACAAATATTCAATAAGATTTTAGCAAACAGAATTCAATGACATCAAAAAAATTATACATCATGATCAAGTTGGTTTCATCCCAGGGTTACAAGTTTGGTTCAGTATACATATATATAAATATAATGCATCAATAAAACAAAAAACAAAGACCATATGATTCTATTAATTGACGCGGAAAAGGCGTTTGATAAAATGCAGCATCCTGTCATGATTACAACACTTATGAAAATAGGCTTAGATGGAACATTTTTTAAACTGATAGAGGCCATCTGCAGGAAACCCATAGCTAATATAAAATTGAATGCTTTAAAACTGAAAACATTTCCACTTAGATCTGGAACTAGACAAGGATGCCCAATATCACTACTGCTATTCAACATAGTACTGAAAGTCCTAGCCATTGCAATCAGGCAAGAGAAGGAGATCAAGGGTATTCAAATGGTGATAGAAGAGGTCAAACTCTCACTCTTCATGGATGACATGATCTTATACCTAGAAAACCCTCGATTACAAAGCTCTTAGAAGTGATCAAGGAATATAGCAGTGTCTCAGGATACAAAATCATTACTTACTAATCAGTAGCTTTTATATATACCAACTATATTCAAGCTGAAAATATAGTCAAGGACTCTATTATTATAGTATTAGTGACAAATAAGATGAAATACCTGGGAATATATCCAACACAGGAAGTGAAAGATCTCTATGAATAGAACTATGAAATCCTAAGAAAAGATACAGCTAAAGTTGTTAACAAGTAGAAAAACATATCATGCTCATGGTTGGGAAGAATCAACATTGTTAAAATGTCCATATTACCCAAAACAATCTACAGATTTAATGCAATCCCTATCAAAGCATCAATGTCATACTTTAAAGAACTTGAAAAAATAATACTTTGTTTTATATGGAATCAGAAAACAAAACAAAACAAAACAAATAGCCAACACTAGAGATAAGAAAAAATCTGGAGGCATCACAATATTAGACTTCAAGTTGCACCACTATATAGAGATCAAATATGCAGCAGCTCAGATGTCCACCAATCCATGAATGGATTAACAAATTGTGGTTTATAATAAAAAATATAAATGAAAAATAAAATATGGGGACTTTACAACTTTACATCTTTCATGTTTACCTTGAGGGAGCTGGAATATGTCCTTAGTAAAGTATCTCAGTACATAAATAGAGATGTAGATACATGGACTAGAATATAGAATCTAGAGATGAACCCAGCCACATACTGTCATTTGATCTTTGATAAGTCTAACAAAAACATTGGGGAAAAGAATCCTTATTTAATGAATGGTGCTGGGAGAACTGGCTAGCCACCTGTAGAACACTGAAATGGAACTTCCACCATTTTCACCACTAACAAAAATTGGTTCTCATTGGGTAAAAGATTTAAATTTTAATACTTGAAACTATAAAAATACTAGAAAAGAGTGCAGGGAAAATGCTTGAAGATATTGGCCTGGGAAAATATTTTATGAGGAAGAACCCCTGGCAATTGCGGCAATACAAAAATAAATAACTGGGGTATAATCAAGCTAAAAAGCTTCTGCACAACTAAGGGCACTACAACCAAAGCAAACAAATGGCCCTTGGAATGGGAGAAGATTTTTGCAGGTTATGAGTACTGATAACTAGAATCTACAGAGAACTCAAATTAATCAGTAAGAACAAAAAATCCTATGTCTTTGTGGCAAAACACTTGAACAGAAACTTCTCTTAAGATGACAGATGAATGGCCATCAAGCACATGAAAAAATGCTCATTATCTTTAATCATCAGAGAAATGCAAATCAAAATCACTTTGAGATATCACCTAAGTCCAGTAAGGTTAGCTTACATCATAAGGTCCCAAAACTACAGATGCTGGCACGGATGTGGAGAGAAGGGAACACTTTCACACCACTGGTGGGAATGCAAACTATTATAACCTTTATGGAAAGAAGTATGGAGAATCCTCAAAGATCTAAAAGTTGACATTCCATTTGACCCTGCAATTCCATTACTGGGTATCTACCCAGAAGAACAAAAAATCATTTTACCACAAAGACAATTGCACTGGAATGTTTATTGCAGCCTAATTCATAATTACCAAGTCATGGAAGCAGCTCAGATTCTCACCAAACTATAAATGGATTAACAATTTGTGGTTTAAAAGGTGCTGGAAGATGGCAGTGGAGACGGTCCTGTAGCCCATTTCTCCCCGGTCAGCAGGTGAGAGGGGAGCTCTGGATCTTTCCCTGTGTGAACTATTAGAGTGGATAGGCAGCTGGTGAGACACAGAGATTGGGAGGATTGGTGTGTTTGAAATATAGTTCTTAACCGTGGAAACTGTTGCAAACCGTTTCCCCTTGCCTGGCGGAGGGGCTGCCGGCCCCTCCCACAGGGAGGACAGCAGGTCCCAACCCACAAACCCTAATTGGAGAAAATTCCACTGAAGCGTGGATCTCAGAGTTTGACGATCAGAAAGGGGCACTGCTAGGATCCACGGAGACCCAGGCAGCCCTGGCGTGAGCCGAGGGGTCCGGACTCTGCCAGACTAACACATTGGAATGTCCAAAATGGCGAGTGCCTTTTCCCCAGATCATTGAGAGAGAGAGAGAGAGAGAGTGGGTGACCAGTTAGCGTTACACTAGGCGGGGACCCTGGTGAAGCCTGAGAGGTGCAGAAAAGACACTTTGAGCTGTGGAAGTTGGTGAAGAGGGCCCCCAAGCACTTCAGCTGGAAAATAACTGGCAGTTCAAGGTCCCACCAACAGACCCGCATAGCCCCCTCCCCTCCAGCCGTCGCAGCCTTTGTGAGCCGCAGCCATACCAACCGCCACCACTGCTGCTGCGAGTCGTGGTGCAGGCACCAATGCCGCTGCTACCATGACTCGCGGTGCTGCCGTCCCATGAATTGTGACACCACCACCGCCGCCACCGCATGGCCCCCAAGACTAACAGCCACTGCGAGTCCCCCTCCCCCGCAGTCACCACGAGCTCCGCTCCCCGCTCCCCTCTCACAGCCGGTTGTTGTTGCCAGACCGTGCACCAAGGTTGGAGGTCAAGATTTGGGGGTCGGATGTGAGGGGGGTTTGGAGCTGAGCACCCAGAATAAATCTCCTTTTCCAACGCAAATCTGCGGAGAAACTCCAAAAATGGCGACTGGCAAGATAGTATGGTTTCCACAGAATCATTATAATCAGTGAACACATATAAGCCTGAGAACCACTCACAGCACCATCTGGTATTCACAAATTATATTGCATTATAAATTAATTCCACTTAAGTTGTCAACAACAGCATACATAAGGACCTTTATTTCTATATACATATAAGAATAATATTTTTGAGATTTTTTTTTGTGAATATCCTTTTCTTGGAGGCGCCATTGATAAATAATTCTTTATTTCACTTTCTTTTCTTAGGCTATTTTTATTACCTCCTATTCTCTACTGAACATTTCTTCTTCCTCTCCCGTGTTAATTTCTTCGTTCTCTCCCCCCCCTTCCCTTCTTATAGCTTCTAAGAGTGCTTATATCATATTTGTTAGAGGCTTTTCTTCTTCTCTATTCTCAAGTATTTTACAAGAAGCATTTTTATTGTAGAATTCTTTTTTTTTTTTTTCTTCTTAGCTGTTGTTCTGAGATTGGCTGTTTGTTTGTTATGTTTTGTTTGTAAGTCAATGTTTCTGACTGTGGGCGCATCTGTGGGCTTGTCTCTGGTAGTCCTTCTACAGGTGTATTAGCCCATTTGCTCCTCATGTGATTGGTGTTATAAATGTTTTCCTTGCCACCTTGACACTTCAATTCACCCCCTGCCCTGGATTGGAAGTCTAGAACTCCAACTCATCCACAATCCAGACTGACAGCATTTGCAATTGGACTGGAACTCTTGAACTGTACAGGCTGCAGTCATCACACCAGTCCCTAGGTGGAGGGCTGGTCAACCACAACTGTAGAAGTTTCCAGTCCAATTTCACTGTCCTGCTCAGATAGCTAAAAACTGAAAAACAAACATGGGGTGGAACCAGCAGAAAAACTCTGGCAACATGAAGAAACAGAACGATGCAACTCCCCCCCAAAATGACAAACCATCCAATCCAGACTATCCCATCAACAGATAGCGGAGATGTCTGAAATCGAATTTAGAATCTGGATTGCAAATAAGATTAATAAAATGGAAACAAACATGGAGGTAGAGATTATAGGATTAATTCAGAAGATGTCTCAAGAATTCAACCAATTCAAAGACAAAATGACCAAAGATATTGGCACATTCAGACAAGAAGTTGCAACCCTCAAAGAGATGAGAAATACAGTAGAAGCCCAAAGCAACAGAATAGAGCAAGCAGAAGAAAGGATTTCTGACATCAAGGACAGAGACTTTGAATGCTCCCAAATGCTCAAAGAGATAGAGAAATGGAAGGCAAAAACGGATCATTCTCTCAGAGATCTCTGTGATAACTCTCAGAAAACCAATATTCGTCTCATAGGGATACCTGAAAGCAACGATCTGGCTTCACATGACAGAG